>JAOTQH010000008.1:5669736-5681568 GCA_025631255.1 Cornus kousa | reverse complement strand
CCAAAAGCTTAGAAAAGTCTCCCCTCCTAAGCATTCTATCAGAATTAGGTAAGCCAAGATAGGTAAAAGGCAGCTGACCCTCCTTACACCCCAAGCTCCTCAGAATAAATAACTTCCTCTTGACAGTTCTAGTGAAGAACAATTCAGACTTCTCTTTATTTACAGCCAAACCAGACACCTTTTCAAAGTATGTCATGATTCTCTTGAGTGAAATAACAGAGGCCATATTAGCCCTAACCACAAGTAACAGATCATCAGCTACTGTGTTAATCAAACCCCCTTTGATTGATTCTGCTGTCCTTTTACTTTTACTTTTTTAACAAAACAGAAATATTAGGAAGGAAAAGTTAGCTGCAGTGTTATTTTTATTCCTAATGGTCCTGAGAGTCTCCAAGACAATGACAAGGAGCTCTATTTGAAGGAGTTTGCAAGAAAGAAACAGCCTCCAACCAAAAGTAAATATAAAGAAAAACCATATGGAGCGGGGGTTAATAAGGACCTCGTACCTTCTATGCAATTGCAACCATTGTTAAATATGCCGTTATTTTATTTTAATTGGTCAACAGTTAGGGTCAAACCCCCGACTGTCCCTTTATAGATGCCATCGACATACCATTTTGCTACGATAAGTGGCTCTTGTGAAGTCAGATTTACCTATCCATGAGTGAGAAAGAATCATTCCACACAATAGTATGTGATAAACCCAGATAGGTAGCTTTCTTTTGGCTAATCAAAAAGCAGTTTCGTATTGGAAGCCCTTACCCTATTATAAATGTATAGATTCAAAATAGTGCAATCTGCCACTAATCCAAATGCAATTTGGGATATCTGAAGTGTAACTATCAATATTAAGTTTATTTCTTCCCATGGATGGTGGTATCAGAGCATGAAGTGGGGAGGTGAGGGGAAGAGAGAGAGGTAACTTGAAGCCATTAAAATGAGGAAGATCTCAATATCTTTTAATTCCGTCAACCTATAAGGATGCATTGTCTTAAATTTTTCTAGTGGACTTTATTCTACAAAATTTATTTAAAAAATTAATGTCCATGTGATCCAGATTGGTGCTGAAGAGGCATCTCTTCATTCCTCTTTGTCTAGCCTCTCCCAACTTGGAAACGAGAGACTTAAATTTGACGATTTCTAATAGTGACCCTTGAAGTCTGCTTTATCTAAACAGAGAAGTTACTTTATTAAGTAAACCACAAAGCAATAGCTATACTGATGACTAGCCGAAAGTTACTGTTCACATTCTTAAATACCGTGATACATTGCTTCCTTCTTGGTCTCGTCGACTCTGAGCTACAGACCACAACCTTGTGCATGAATTTCTTGGACCAGTCACCTACCATTATAAGCTTCTTTGGTGGGAAATGATCCTAGATCGTGATCCACCCATGTCAAGATATCACACTAGTGCAATTTTCTGCTTCTATCTTTCTTGAATATGGCAAACACGACAGTAATAGAATGATGTAGAAGGGTTAGCTTAATGTAGGGTCAGATGTATGCAACCCTGCCTCCGCATGAGGAGAGGTTGTTTCCTGTTTCGAACCGGTGACCTCCAGGTCACAATGGAGCAACCTTATCGTTGTGCCAAGACTCACCCTCACAGTAATAGAATGATGTCTCATGAGCAAATCATAGTAATATGACATTTCAACACAATGTCATCAGAGTGTATTAGAACCTACTGGCATACATTAGGGAGTTGTAAATTCAGTATTGATATTTAGATGTAAATATTGGATTACATATATATTCATCGAATAGTACATTAGACACCACCTTTTTGGTGAATGCATCTGCCGTATTGCTCCGGTCCGACAAGGAGTGCCTCACGGGGACAGTGAATGATGGCCAAGCGGACCATGACAAAGGTAATTGTAGAAGTAAGACTTTCAGCACCAATGCAAATGGCATAATCTGTTGTAGTGTTGGGTGCCCTCTCCCAGAAAACTGTACAGTTCTTATCAAGGATGTGTGTGCGGGAGAAGATAGTTATCTGTTTCTTAAAATATCAACGTTAACCCCATATAGATTTTTCCTCTCAACAAATTGCTCTTTGTTCTGTTGATTGCTTAGATGATTTAGATGATTTTTACTCGGCTAGTAATTACTCTGCTGCCCATTAGGACACCTCTTTTACTAGGCTAGTAATTACTCCGCGGCCCATTAGGACACCTTTTTTTCAGCCTTAGCTCTTTTTGCAGAGATAACCATGAGTTCAAGGATCACTCCTTCTGGATGGTCACTAAGCTGGTGTCTACAAGTAAGTTTCTTGGCTCTTTAATATTTTGACCATTCATCAAAGTCCTAGGTGCTAGAAAGATGGATATCTCATAAGAAGCAATTTTCAGCCCAAGAAAATTTCCAGACCAGCCTGTACTAAAAGTTGACAATTCAAATGACATAGCCGCCGAAATGAAATCCCTGTCTCAAAGGTTCGATCAATTTTTGATCAACCAAAGTTATTGAGTTCAATTCATTTGAAATATAATTTGTTAAATCCCCAAAGTTGAATAGTTAACCTCTCCCATGCCTCATGAAACATTTCTCCATCCCCTTGCGAAAAAAAATTAAAAAATTTATGTGCAGACACAAAGTAGCTTGAGTTGAGAGAGAGAATACATTACGACCAAAATAATAGAATTGATAAGATGATGCAGTTAAGAGCATTATGGAGGTTATCCTCCCAATTAGTAATGAATTGATATCCCATCTCCACTAGGACCTAACCGAATCTAGAAAGGTCTGATAGACGTAAGTTGATGAGCATAGTGTGCCATCACTTCACTAGTACTTGATATGGACAACTGTGCTGTAATGATCTCTTTTCTTGGGAATCCTCGTTACCATTTCCATATCAGAATTTTACAAGAAATAATGGCGTTTAATTGATAGACTTGTAATGTGGATTGGTGGATGTTAAAAGGCTCCTGTTCTAATGATTTCCTTTGTGCCCTTCTTGTTTATATTTTTATTGTTGGCTTTACCTAACAACAATATATGGCGTGTTGAATTCTTATTCATTGCTTCTTGTGATGTCTCAGGCGATTGTTTTGCTCATAATTTTAATATCAGGCCTTTGTTGTATGATGGGCATTGATACTCCGACAAGGTTTGAGGCTCCCCAAGATTCTTGATCTGTTGTTTATGCAAGATAAAGATTGAGTTGTGGCATTGTGGTATAAGTATTTGTGATGCAGTTTCACTAGCCAGTATAATTTTGTAATATTTGTTTAACTCGTTTTTAGTTTACTTTAGTATGTGTGGAAGTGAACATTGATCGAGTACGAATCATGTTATACTCAATAATATCATGATATATATTTCTACTTTTTCCCAGACGCATTTCTTGTTAGAATGCTTAACAATTTGAATATAAACCTGCTATGTTGATTTTGAGTTATTCTTGGTGCATCTTCCTCGCTTTCATTTCCACATCCTGATGATATATATACTTTATTTTCAACAAAAAAAATTAAGTAAATAAAGATATTGCAGAAAACTACTTAAAAGATGTGTGTTGGAGGTTCTGATAGTAACGATGCTTCAAGAGTTGTTTGTATTCTTCTCCTTCCGATATTGAGTTGATACTCTAGCAGTTTTAGGAGTTTCCTATCAAACACAAAGAAATCAAATAGAGTCTCTTCTCTTCATTTTCTTAATATTCTTGTTTGCAAGTTAGAGAAACATTTGTAAACCGGTGTAAATTTTGTTCGGACATTGTTTTCACTAAGCCCTTGCCTCGAGGAATACTTTATTGCTCCGGTTATATTGGTGACGTGGTATTATTAACTGATTAAAAAAAATATTTGTTTTGCTTATGTGACAAGATATGATTGGTGGGAGTAGATATTTGGTGCACCGAGTTAATCTGAGCCGTGTGTGCACAACACACGTAGGTGCGTGTATATCATAGATTAGGGCACCGAGCGCATTGAATATTTATCTAAATGGTTGAAATGCTACTTGCAGAGAATGGCAAAAATTTCAGGGGACAATACCTTTTGGTCCTTTTGACTATCAGGTGAATTCTCCATGACCTAATCCAGTAAAAACAGAATAATAATACACACCACATATTCCATGACAAAGGAAATGATTAGTAGACTCATTTGCTTTCTTGCAAATGCAACAACCTGCATCATTATATTTACTATTAAATATAGACAATTTTACTGAGCTGCAACCTGGACAAAATATACTTTTTAGAGGCAACTTTTACTTTCTAGATGCCACTATTTGGACACCACCTCAAAGCACCCTCACTCTCCCCACAATGTAGGCCAACGAGATATGTGGAATCTAAAAGCAAAGCATTCACAGCCTCCCATTTGCTATCTTGGGAAGCCCTTAAAAAAACAAGATCCTTAAAAACACCATCCATAAACAAGGACCCTGATCTTCTCCGGTGGAACAGTAGTCATTTTTCGTCCCGTTCAAGATATATAATACAAAAAAGTTGAGATTTTTAGTAAACATCCCATTTTTTTTGTAATATATATCACTAACCGGAAGGACAGAACAAAAGAGATTATTCTAGCATTCATAAGGATCAAAATTCTCTCCTGCGAAACAGTAAATCGGTTTCCTTCAGTTAGTGATACACATTAAGAAACCGGTTTATTGTTGTGCAAAAGAGGATTTTAGGCCATTATCACAACTATATATTGTAATAATTTATCCTCCAAAATCGAATTCCAAAAGAAGCATTTCATGTTAGTTCACGTGCCTAGTATCAGTGTTATCAAAGGTCTTGCTAGAGGTACTCTGGAGCCTAGATGCGAGGTGCAAGGCAAGACATGTGTCTGAGTGAAGTGAGATGCACAATGGAAAATTTAAATTAATATTAAAGTATTCATATTTCATATTAAAGGCGCACCTTGACACATAACCAGTGCAAGTCTTGTGCCTGGAGCCTAAGCGCGTCTTTGATAACACTGCCTGAAACCTCTGTTGTAATTCTTGAGTCGTAGTGATGCGTTCTGCAATCCTTGGTGTTGTACTGATGTTCGGAAGATGTCATGCCATTTCAGTCAGATTTAATGTGTTGAAAAACAGAAAAACTATAATTTGTTAAAAAGTGTACAACACCACTGTAGCAGATGAAGGTTACAACAGAGGTTCCGGACTTGTTAGTTCAACTCTACTACTGAAGTGTTTGGCGGCATGGTTTCCATGCTTTGGAATTCGAAATTTGGAAGCATAAATTTCGCGCTTGTAAATGCAACATGTCCGATAATTGAACTCTTTTCTCTTTAGAAATCTTTTTTGAATTTCTCTATTTACCCCTTGCAGTCAAGCTGGATTGTGAAGATCCAATCGCAAGGTCCCAAATTTTCATCACTTTTTGTTATTAATTAATTATCCAAATACTTATTCTTTTGTTCCTATTTCAATCTATAATTCCATCAATAGCAAGGTCCCAAATTTAAGCCTCAAGTATTGTTCAAATTGCAATATGAGAATTTTTAAAATGTAAAGATAATTTAGGAAAGTTATAATTTGTAGACATTTTTTATTTTTTTATGAAACAAATTTAAGCCTCAAGTATCCCAAATAGGAACATTTTTTTATGAAACAGATTTTTATTTTTATTAATATTTTCACAACTGTCACTTTAACCCAAAAAAAAAAAAAAATTTCTACTCAATTCGACAAAGTATACACACTAAATATAATATTTTAATCAATAAATCTCACTCCAAATTCCACCATCAAGATCAGTAATTTTTAACTATTCCATGGACAAATATTACCAATCCATATTAGTTCAAACGGTATAATTTTATTTTATTTTTTCTAATTTTTTTAAAATGTGCATTTTTTTAAAAAACTATGAAAAAAAGTCAATATATTGCGGGCTAATAAAGCAGTTAATTTAATCTCATTCGATGTCATCTCACTAATAATTATTAATTTTTTTATTTAATACTAAAAAATAATATATATACATTTTTGAAAAATTATTTGTAATATACTCACATCAAAACATTAAACTTTAAATGATATATATATATATATATAATTTTTTATTTTTAATTTTTTTGAGAGTGTAACAATTATATTGAGAATTTCAAATAACAAAATTACTTTTAGCAACGGATGGGTTATTTATAGCTTGAAATTACTGTAAGCGTAAATGAGTTGAAGAGGTGAAGAGTGAAATCGTAACAACGCGCCCGAGAGAGGGTGACCACTGTGACTGAACACCATAAAAAACGCGCATTTTGTTAAGCAAATGGAAGCATTGGTCAAATACCACCACAATACCATTCCCTTCTCTCTCCAAGCCCTAATCTGCAGACCACCAAGCAAGCACCATAGAGAGAGAATGATAGAGAGAGAAACACCATCCCCAATCCCAAATTAGGGTTTCCGATTCTCTCCTCTTTCGTTGACTATCTCCGATTCCTCCCTACTGTTGCTGATTGATAAGCTCCTCCAATTCCGTTCGAGGTTGGGGTTTTAGGTTTTAGCGGGAGTGGAGGGTAGTGGAGTGGAGATGGAGGGGAATTCCGGCGGTGGCGGTGGCGGTGGTGGTGGGAATGATGTGGAGTTGCTGTGTAAGACCTTGCAGGTGGAGCACAAGCTGTTCTACTTCGATCTCAAGGAGAATCCTCGCGGTCGTTACCTCAAGATCTCCGAGAAGACATCGGCCACAAGGTCCACCATCATTGTCCCTTTCAACGGCATCTCCTGGTTCTTGGATCTCTTCAATTACTACGTCAATTCCGATGAACAGGACGTCTTTAGCAAGGAGCTCCAGCTTGACACAAAGGCACCATATACATACATATATATATATATAGTTTATTGAAATTCTATGTGTTTTCCTTTGTTTCCTCTTTCGCCATGTGAAGTACTTGTGGTTGTCCTGACAATGTCCGATTTCAGGTGTTTTACTTTGACATTGGCGAGAATAGAAGGGGTCGCTTTTTGAAGGTAACTTTTCCTTCTTTTCCACACTTCTGAATGTTCTAAATATAGTAATAAGTTTAAAAAGCTATCAGGCTTATTGAAATTTCATTTTTTTTTGACATTCACATTCTTAAAAAGACAAAAAAGGTAAATCTTGTGGTAGATGCTATATTTCTTTCAAGTCTCCCTTCATCACAAATTATATTTTGCAGCTCCATTCTAATTCGTCATTCTTCCTGATTTCCCCTCCTTTCGGCTGCATGTGTTAACAGTTATGTAATATGAACATGGGTCTATGTATTTGTTTTGGTCGTGATATCATGTCATAGGTTATTAAGAATAAAGGAAGAGAGGAGGGAAAAAACTTGATAAAATAAAAGTACCATGTAAAAGAAGCTAGCTTGCTTGTAGGGGTGGCTCGATACAATTTGAGGCCTTAGGCCAAAAAAATAAAGTAACCATTTAATTAAATCTATCTATATATTTATGCCAGCTAATTATTTGTTTAGTGATTTTTAAACCTATGACTAAAAATTTTCCAAACTTTAATTCCATCATTAATTAATTGGCTATGTGCTTTCTAATAGTCATATTTAACAATATAAATAAAATTTATAATTTTATGATAACAAAAATTAATAAAACTATAAACTAATTTAAGTTATAGAATAATAAAAACTAATTTGTAATAATTTGGTCTAATGCTCCAATAAATTCCTTAATAGAATATAAGTGTATTCAAAATCTTCTTCCGAAGTGAGATTGTAAATTGTAACCGCGGAGAAGATAAAAAAACAAAATTTATAATGAGAGAGGAGAAAAAAATATATATGAGGATTAAGAAAAAAAGAGAAAATAAAAATTAATAGGAGTCTTTGAAAAATATAAGAAAGTTTCACCAATTTTCACTTAAATATATATTTAATATTTAATTTTAATGTGTGTGTATATATGCTAATGTAATGAGGATGAGAGAGAAAAAAAAATAATAAATAAAAAAAAAGATAATACGGGGATAGAAATATTTTGCACACTATTAAATTTTGTATTTGTTGAGATTTAATGATATAAGAAAATAAAATATTTAGGTAAATTATAATATATAAAGAAATTTTTTTGGAAAAGAACAAAAAAATTTTAGGTCAACTGTCAAATTTCTGTATACGTTGAAGTTTAGTAATTAAAGGAAATACTATAACTGTGTTTTGGAAAGTTATAATATATAAAGGAATAAAAAATTATGGGGCCTTAGGCAACCGCCGCCTAAGGCTCGAGCCGGCCCTAGTGGTTGCAAGCACACATCAATGTTCAAAAAGATAATATAAACTCTCAAAAAATGGAAACTCTAAACGCCTTATGGAAGAAGTTGAATGGATGAAAACAAGGCCAGTTCGACCATTCGGGCGACTTAGACAGTCGCCTAAGGCTCCAACCAATAAAAAGGCCCTAAAATTTTAAAATTTTCTTATATTAAGTTATACTATCATTATTTCTTATTATTATTAAACTCTAATAAATACAAAAAATTTATATTAGGCCAAAATATTTATATCCTAATATATATATATATATATATATATATATATTTAATTTTCTTTCTCCTTTCTCATTTCGATTTTATATTATTTTTCAAATATTATATCCTAAAATAACTTTCTTTTTTTTTTTTTTTTGCTCTTTTTTCTCTCCTCCCTCATTCGGATTTTATATTCCACTCTATACTCATTATATATTCTCAATACGAACACACTTTTAAAATTTGCTTATAGTAAGTTATACTATAATTATTTCTTATTATTATTAAACTCTAATAAATACAAAAAAATTATATTAGGCCAAAATATTTATATCCTAAAATAACTTTTTTTTTCTCCTTCCTCATTTCGATTTTATATTAGTTCTCAAATATTATATCCTAAAAGACCCTTTATGTATATATATATATATATATATATATATATTAGGTCCATCATTCCTTTTCTTTCTTTCTTTTTAATTTTAAATCAATTAAATATGCAAATTTAAGCTCAAATAAGCATTAATAAATTCACAATAATAAATAAAGAACTAATAAAAATCTAGGATATGACAGGTATGGATTACACCACTAAGCGCATACAATTATACCAAATGACTTCAATTAATGGGGAAAACAAGATGTAATAGAAATGTGGTTACAAGCACATATCAATGTTCAAAAAGATAATACAACTTGTAATGAATAAGTATTAACTATCAAATTCAAATATGAATTGTCTACCTAACTACAATTACTCTAAAGTATAGAACAACCCATCAAGACTAAGCACAATCCATCAAACTAAGAGTAATTGTATCCAATAAAAATCATGCATGGTCATCATTAAACATAATTACAAAAAGTACTTAATGTAGAGATCAACACTCAATTAATCACACATAAGACAACATGTAATCAAAATAGAGAATCAATTAGAAGAATTAACAATATAAACATTGGTACAACCAAGTTTGAATCACAAGACCAAGCACTTAATTACAATTAATAATTCCCAAAATTGAAAGACAAGAGGTTTAATTACACAAACTTAGGGCTCATCCAAGCCCACTCATGGAGATGGTAGATGTCATCATGGTTGTCTCAGATCTCCAAGGTTGGGTTCATCTTGTTCTTCTTCTTCCTTGGTAGAAACCCTAGAGAGAGAATGTAGAGAAAGTGTTCAAATTGTCTATTCAATCTTCTAATTGTCCAAACCCTTGGAATTTCTTTAGAACTAGTTAGATCCTTTCTAAATTGGGCTCTTCTTTCTATTTATAGATGGCTCCAATGCTCTCATAATGGTCAGAATATGTGCACAAAGACACTTGATGGATTGCATACCGAGCTCCTTTGAATCAAAGCTTAAAACATGATTTTCATACCTGGTAGACTTCAATCCGATTGCGCAGGTCAAAAGTCTAAATGAACGGATTCCGAACACAGTCCGAACACAATCCGAGTGATCGGATTTCTCTTGACTTTGACTTTGAGCTTCTTTTGACTGCTCTTCCAAGGCTTGACATCTATCAACCTATAAGGCACTGGAATTGACCATGATTAATATCCAAAGTCTAAAAGTAAATAATAAAACAAATTGTGATTAAAACCGAAAGGTAAAGATAAACTAAGTTACTAGCTAATGAAGATTAGGGGTTGAATAATGCATATTTCAGCACTTATCATTTCAGCACTGATCATGGTAGTATGATAAAGTCCACGGAAAGAGAGGTTTCTCAATACTTTTCTCGAAGCTCTCAAATACTCTAAAGTCTAAAATTATTGGAACTGTTCCTTTGGGATTAAATGAAATATTTTGTATATCCTTATTATTTCCTTGTGTTTCAAGGACATGCAAACTCAAAGCCCGAAAATTTACATAATTTGCATGATCCTAAAGAACAATATATGGTATGATGTACGTAATGATGCTTATTTTAAATTGAGAAAAGTTAACTTTTACTTTAAATTTTATAGGTTCATTTCATGGCAATAGATTTGGATGTTGACAAATGTTATGGCAAGGAGGAAGATACACGCATGATGGTAACTAATTTTATAATTAATGTATACCATTTTTTATTTTTTATTTTGTCATAATATAATTATAAATTTGATACGTAATAGAAAGAGAATCATTGTTATATTTTCTAACCAACTTACAAAAGATTGAAGTTTTGAGGTAAATATTAAACTATTAATAATAATTCTTTTTACAATCCTTATTGATTGGTTTGTTAACTTTCTTCTTCTTTTTCTTGGTTTGTGTTAAAGTTATTAAATGTACATGGTGTTTTGGGTTGGGGCTTCTTCGCTGATCCTAGTTTTTGTTTTTGGGGTTAGAAGTTGGTTGATAGTTGTATAACTTTTGCTCCCTACTATTCTAAAGCTTATATTTGTTTTATGTTAGTTTGGGATGTCTTTATTCCCTTTAGTTGTTTTCTGTTTTACATAGATAGGCCTTGTTGATTTTTTAATTAAAAGTGCATTTAATCGTTCATTCAGATTGTATTTAAATTCAGAGTTTGTAAAATATTTTTTTAATTGTTCATTTACTTAGTGTTTGCAAACATTTAAGTGTAAATTCAGATTGTGTTGCTAGTTGAAGGTTAATTTGAGGATTATTTTTTTCCCTGAAGTTTAACATGAATGGGACATGAATGGGACAAATTTTGAGAGATCAAAATTCTCCGTATTATCTTGTGTTTTGCTCTTCTATATTCTCTTTCTTTC
The DNA here is from genome assembly GCA_025631255.1 of Cornus kousa. Classification (NCBI taxonomy): domain Eukaryota; kingdom Viridiplantae; phylum Streptophyta; class Magnoliopsida; order Cornales; family Cornaceae; genus Cornus; species Cornus kousa. The sequence goes on along the minus strand of JAOTQH010000008.1, from coordinate 5,670,395 downwards.
TTCTTTTATTTATTTATTTTATTTTATTTTTTTGGCCTTCGGGGGACAATGAAAGGAGCAAACGAGCTTTGTGAGTGGCATTTGTGTGATTTTTTAAAACATGATGTCTACTTTGTATTTGAATCATGACCAACTTTTAAAGGTCAAATTGTTTTTCAACCAATCACACAGTGCAATGTAGCAAGTGTGATGCAGCAGTGGCAGAGTGCCGCCAGCACTACTCCCCCATACATTATTTTTCTATCCAACCAAACAAAATAGTAAAGAAGACAATATTCCTGACCCTTCCGAGGGATGTCCCAACTATCCATTTTCCTCCACTTCCATTCATTTTTTTCATCCCTCAAGGGGCACAAAGGAATCGGTTCATAATTATATTTAGGGCAAAGTGCAATAAACCCCCCTCAACTATATCTCAATAAGCAAAAAACCCCCCTCAATTTTTAAAGTAGCAGAAAACCCCCCTATACTTAGTTGTTTGGTTGCAACTTACCCATCCCGATGACCGGCCGATCATTTTTTAAGGTTTGCCGGGCACGTGATTAGGAATATTTGTGTAAAAGACCATACAGCCCTTATGGAATGTAAAAGACCAAACAGCCCTTGGTTGACCAATCAATAGTCTAATACCCCACCAAACAATCCCTAACGCCTTTAAA
>JAOTQH010000008.1:5642367-5657891 GCA_025631255.1 Cornus kousa | reverse complement strand
GGGTTACCCTCCCTCGGCCCCGCCCCGTCCCCCGCCGGGGTTTCAAATACAATCCCCATCCCCTCCCCATTTACATAAATGGGTCCCCAAACCCGTCATAACAGGGGCGAGGCGGGGCGGGGACCCGCTGGGTATGGGGATTTTGCCATCCCTACTCATGCTCCACACTATCCAATGATGTTTGGATGCAATTTTTATAAATCCCGAGGGCCATACTATGTTCAAATCATGAGGATGTATTTCTCATGATGTTACTACTGTGACTTGACTAACTGCCATAGCTAGTGATTCATTTTTTAATTGCTCAACTGTTTAACACTAACTCATTTTTGAACCCAGAATCAAGTTTTACACCCAAGAAATCGTATTTTTCCGTCAGGATCTGCTTTATAGAATGCGTAGGTCATGTCTGATGGCTCCTTCGACAGAAGAAACTAGCGATCCTTTTGAGCATGTGAGTTTGTTCTTTCCCATTCTCCATTTTATATGTCAGAGTGATCCTATGATTGGTGGGGCCCTACAATGCTAATCAGGTTTGGAATTTTGTTACAGCTTGTTGCTACCATAACGCATCAAAGTCATCTCTGCCCCCTCCCTCTGACTGTGCAACCCATTATCTGGAATTATGATCACTGTCTCCACCTTTATCCAACTCCACATACGGTACTTGTTCATTCCTCTTTTCGCTATCCATAAAGGACACGACTTCAAGCTAGAAAATTAATTGTCATGTTTCTACTGTCACGTCTGAGAATATGCGTATTTTGTTTGTTTACTTATTTATTGCTATCTACTAAAGAACATTTTTCGCCATCAAAGTTGAACATTATTTTCTGGAAACATGATAAGGATACACGACTTCAAGCTTGAAAATTAATTGTCATGTTTCTACTGTCGCGTCTGAGAATATGCGTATGTTTATTGCTATCTACTAAAGAATATTTTTCGCCATCAAAGTTGAACATTCTTTTCTGGAAACATGATAAGGATTTTTTGTTATATATTTTGATAGAATCTGATTAAAATTAAATGCCGAAATTATCAAATCAGCCTGTTAGGTTCACTTCATCCATGAAATAGTCTGGCCAAAAATGGAAAGTCTACCAAATAGGATCCGTCATAGGGTGGACTTAATGCCATGTAATGTTGGTCATCACTTGCAGTTTTCTGTTTAAAAATTATGCAATTCAGTTTTCAACATTATTTTACTTATTTTACTTCTCTAGTACTGGAGATTCTTTTCTTTCTCAGCTTTGGACATTTTGAATTGGGATTGGGATAGGGATAATGCCAAACATGATTGTTAGACATGAGATGTCTTGAATTGATGTTGAATCCAATGACGGTTCAGAACATTGAATCTGTTGAAAATTTGCTGGATTGTGAACCGTTAAATGACCAATTGGATCTGATCACTCTGAACTGAGACCTTGGAGATATGTTGCTTGACCTAACAAATGAAAGGGGGCTCTATCTAAAGTTGCATGTATGAAGAGTAGGGAAGAAAGAGAATGTAGCGTTTTTTTTCCATAATTCATAGAGATTGAAAAGAAGAGGGAATTTAACTTTGCCAGCAGAATGTACATGAATATAAATCTCAAACAAAAGCTGTGTAACATCTGTATCATTGTTTGGCATTCTATACAGATTGTGTTGGGAGACAGAAGTGAGCAGAAGGCATTCAAGTACACAGGAATAACGTGTTTTAATCCTGGTTCATTCTCTAACGACAGCACTTTTGTGGCATATCGTCCTTGCACTCGTGAAGTTGAGCTGTCGGCTTTGTAAGCAACACTAGGTTACTGCCACAATAATTCTTTTAGCCGGCAATGTGGTTTGGTGCCGAAGTTATACCACCTTGTCCTGCTGCACAGCGGAATTGTTGGCATTGAAGTTCCTCAAATGTTGAAGCAATCATCAGGTTATCAGATTTATTATGCTTAGTTTCTAATGTAAGGTATATTAAATTACTATTACACTTCGCATCAAGGTTAATATTGAGGGATTTTTTTTTTCTTCTATGTACAACTGTCACATATGTACTATTTTTCTGATACAGATTCATACATGTACTATGTTCTAACTGTTATGTCAATTGATAGCATCGGTCTTTATTTTCCATTTATTCTCTTCTAGTTATTGACAGCGGCCTTAACGATTATGAAGAGTTCATTCAAAATAAAATAAAATTTGAGCAAATGTGTTTTGTTTTAGTTTTCATCTAAAGGATAAATTTAACCAAATAAAATGGACAGAGACTATTACTTCATGATGCAAAAGAAATCCCCTTAATTAAAGGATATACCGTTTCATATAGATTATAGTATTAAAATTTTGAAATAAAATCCCAAATATTTGAGATATCCATTAGTTCTTAAGATTTAAAGGTGTTGATAGTCAAACAATATTCCAAATTTTCATTATTAGCAAAAGTATGTATTAAAGACCAATAAAGCTGAGCCGACAAAGTGCAATAGCGTTCACCTGTTGAAGTAACAAAAGCTTTAGACAGTGCTTACACTTTACCAAAATTTGGAAGGTTCACTCTTGAAAACTTAACGAAGACAATCTAGACGTAAAACAATATTTTATTTATTTGCTAGTTGTGTTGCATTTTATAAGTGTTTTAATTATTGTTAAGAATTTAGAATACTTTTACTTGCAAAAAGTAGTATGCAGAATATAGTTTTCTTGTTATGTAGTGCTTAGGGGATGTGTTATTTAAATCATAAAAAAGAAAAAGAAAACTTAGTGGGGGGGTGTCAAATCGTCGTAGTAGGGTCCCTCCTATGAGAAAGACACCCAATTTAAGATACCAACTACCCCAGCTGTTAAGGCCGTTTCTTCTGTATTAATTAAAAGCATCCAAACATTCCTACTACACTCGGAAAGAAGAACTAGAAAAAGGAATAAATATAGTGATAATTTGATTCTTCCTCGCCCCTTGTAAATATATATAGGAAATTTATTTTTCTATTTTTACAAAACAAAATTAGTCTTTCTGATCTAAAACATTCCCAGATCATATCGTAACTCAAAAAAGTTTCCCAATATGCAAAACTGGCAAAAAAAAATTCTTATTGAAGACAGACAATGAAAATTCTGTTAATGAAACTCAACTTACATGCTGGGGAATTAGAAGAAGACAAACATAGAAGCAGTTTCTATTAGTTAAAGATTAGTAACCTAAATGGTTTTATATATATATATATATTAGCACAACTCACATAGCTAGTGTCCATGTTTCATGTATGTAGCTTTAGGCATTGACACACCAAAACAACACATTTCTCATTCAACATTTCAAAACAATAGTTGCTTTAAGGCTAATAATAAATAGGGGGGTCATTAAGCACATAGCTAGTGTAAACAAAATATCCACAATGAGGCAACAGTATGCAAAACCAGAAAGGTGTTCTCTTGTGCATCAGAACAAAAAAAAAAAGTCATGACATGTTGAACAATAAAACACAAGAAATTAAATAGTTTTGTGTTAAAACCAGTCACTGTTATGGAAGATTACACTAAGTTAATGCCTGTATTATGGATTTAGAATAACCACCATGCACACTGCTGTATATATAACTTGTGTAGACTTGCATGATGCAGAATCGGATATTCTTAGACAAAGAAGAAGCTCAAACCCTTAAATCAGAATGCAAATATTATGAGGCTGGATCATAAATATAAACCTAGATATTATTAATCTGCTATTTATAATATATTATTATTTATTTAGCTATCTTTTTCTTTTCTTTTCTTCTTCCCCCCACATCTGGCACCGACTATGCATGACAACAACCACCTTTTATTTTCCAGACCTAGAATATCATATCTAAGGCGTTTCATTGACTTCTTTTAGGAATTTTAAGTAAGCATATGATTATTGCTGTTAATTCTGTAACATTTATGTTAGGTTTAGGTCACTTCAGGTTAGGATCCTTCCAATATATTAGCACCAGGTTTCTTTCCCAAATTAAATGACTGAACTCTCATGAGTACTTGAGTTCGAGGAGGACCAGTATAGTAAACCCTAGTGCTACTGCACTATTTGAAGACTCTGGCATCTTCCGTCTGTTGAGGGTAAGTGAGTCAAGTCCGGTCCATACTCATATATATATATATGTTTCTTTAACAATTTTTCTTCTTTAAATAAATGGTCAGCCAGTTAATCCTTTGATTGAGCTATTGTTTAGTATTCAAACATAACAATCTACTCTCTCCTTTATTCATTTTCTTTCATTTCGGCATTTAGACCTTTTAGTCTAAAGTTAAAATACAGAAGTTAGACTTTGAGACTATAAATTGTTCTTCCTTTTTCACCAACTTAATTAATTTGTCAACGGGTGGACAAATTTTGTGATTGGTTCACCATTTAAGAGAAACTGTAGAAGAGGAAGAAGAAGATCACAAACCAGATTGTTAATAGTATAGTTCTTTAGTAACCATTTGCTGAAGGGGGCATATAGGAAATTTGTTTGCATAATGTGATTATGATGGGAAAACTGCTTAAACTCAAGTGCTAGAAGAATTCCATCCAGTTTTATGAACCAAATTATTCTCTTTTCACTTCTTTCTTTCAAATATATCATTGAAGTGTTCAGTTATAACAGTTCATCTCATGTTTAACATCATCAATTGATCTTTTGACTTATGAGCACTGAAAACAAAGAGCGCGAGGAATAGTACACTTGGATATTCCTTCAATTACACGCAGATGATGCATGATAATTTCTAGCTTTGTGGGATACACCGTGGCATGGTCGTACTTGAACAATTCAAACTCTATCATGGAACTTTGCGATTGGGAAGGAAATGTGTTGGCATTTTACTGGCCTTCTTCAAGGGATTGTCGCGACGCTTTTGAGTAATGTTGAAGAATCCACCTTTTTCCCTGAGTTTCTCTCAATGACGGTTGTTATGAAGGAAAATGCGCTCCATCAATCAAATTTGAATGCGACAAAGTGTTGCAATCATCTTGGACTAGTGAGTTTGTGTTGCGCTAATCAACACTTGAGCCGAAAGAAATGGCTTTCATCAGTGGATTTGTTCTTCATGCTATTGATAGAAATTCCTACATATAACCATAAAGTAAGTGATTTCTTCATTTCTACATCAAATAGGGTTTGTGGAAGTTTTATATATTATATGATAAATTACTTGTTGATGGTTGTTGCAAATTTCTTTTTCACATTAAGGAGATAGTTTATTCTTAGCACACCATTCACATATTTACTAGATTAAAACTGTTCTTCTAGTTTCATAGAGAGAGATCATATCATATCATTTTTTATTGTACGTTCAGACAAAGAGAGAAATTAAGGCATCAAAATTTTAGTAGAGAATGTAAAGGTGTTATATTCCATCAAGGTTAGTATAAAAAATCCATTTTAAGTAATGTATCCATGCCAACAATGACATTTACATCCCTGTCTTCTACCTAATACCCTCCACAAGCTCAAAAGTGAGTTACACTCAAAAGAGCATTTTCATTCTTTTTTTTTTTTTTTTTACCCCTTTTTTTCCACAACTTCATAAGCTTTGAAAAGAACTTTATTACTATTATTATTCTAAATAAGGCAAGAAACTGTGGTGGAAAACACGGAATTGAAATTTATATATAATCAATGATGACCAAAATAAGATAAATTAAAGGTACTAAAACAGTGAGGCATTAGTACTAGTAATAGACAAATTAGGTATGGTAGGTGTACACCTGAATTGAGCTTAAGAAACATAAGTAATCTCTTTGAATGGTTCGGATGTTGGCTTTCGTTGGTTTTACAGTTGAGAAGTTTAGATAACTTCCATAACCAGAAATCCTTTATCTGATATTGGTGAATGAATGTGTGTCAATTCATATTAACTAATTAAATAGTAGAATCTGATGGCTTTAATCTAATTTCTTCCAAAGTTTTACGCGCTGCATAAGAAAGATATGCTCAAGTATAGCAGTTGCTGTAATATTCAGAAACAACACTCTCACCAATTCTAATAATTAATTTGTCATGGGATTGTTTCATTTTGAATTTAGATAAAGAATGGATGGTTAAATATATTTGTGAAAAACTGCATTTTTTATGTTGAAACGTACAGCATACTTCATCCTTTGAGAGCAGTATATAGGTGAGTACGAAAATTTTGATGTGAATATTCTTTGATTATTATTAATATTATTCATGTTTCCATATATGTATATGTATAGGCATGTAGTACAAGATTTCAAATTCTGGTATAGCAACTGCAGTGGCACAAACAAAACTAACTCTTAGGGCATTGGGAAAATCAACCATGGTTCAGAAGAAAGTAGGTAAAACTGGTGAACAGTCCATGGATGACACAGTTGTAATTTGGAGAGACTAATTTTGACTATGGGAGTGTTATAAAGGAGAAGAAATGCATATTAGTTTGGACTAATTAACATCACCGTGCCCTTCATTTAAAAATTTGTTTGTGATGAAAATGATAGAATTCGAGATGATCCCATAATGTCATATATCCTCCAAGGTCAGAATTCAAATGTGTGTGTATATATATATAGAGTGTGTGTGTGTGTGTGTGTGTGTGTAACAGAAATAAGAAGGCAATAATGTAGAGAGAGAGAGTAGAGGGAGGTTTGTTAGTTGAAGAAAACGGCTAAGTTAGTAGTGACAGTTACCAATCTTATGGACTGCGGGCTGGTTTTATCTAGGGACAAATGGTGGGTGAAAGATGGGAGAGGCCTCTGCCTCCCTTTTCCGACAAGCAATTTCTCCAAACTATGAGAATGGTAGGCCAACGGTCAAAAAGATTTTTAAAATAATAATACTAAAAAAATAGAAATGGTCAAAAGAAGACTCATGTCCCCTATTTTAACTATTTGCAAAAGGTTTTCTTAACAAGGTTTGTTTGTACTTGGATGTTGGATCCAAACCAGTTTTCGTTATCCAAAGTTATCAATTTAACAACCCACGGTGTTACAAGTGGAAATTTGTCCAAAATTGAATCCGGGTAAAAAAAAATATATATGAGTATAAATAAATAGGTATATAATACTATTCAATAGTTTAAACTTTTAGGTAAATAGTCAAGCGCCAACCCATTACGGTTGGTATCAAATTCGGATCCAGTTTTTGATCTGATGTCACACTACGCGCCCGACCCGGAAGACATTCATGTGAGCTGCCCAGGTAGACAAGGTGGTTCGACCACAATGAGAGCGTTGCAAATTCTGGTGGTTACAAATAAGAACTTGTCTCACATCGAATCCAGATGGAAAAATGTATGCATATAAATGGATGGGTATGCAGCATTACTCAATAACTTACCCATTTAGGTAAAAATAGACAAGCGTTCACCCGTTGCACACGGGTTATAAAGAGTTTCTCTGTAGGGTTATTTATTTTATTTTTATTCTTCTTCTTTTACACGTCCCGCTCTGCTCCGTTTAGAACATTATAGAGTTGGTGAAATAATTTTGGAGTGAGACGGGATTTTAGATTGAAAATCTGCATAGTTGTGCGGTGGGATGGGAAAATATCGATCATCCCGCCCCGTCCCGCCTTTAAACTGATAAATAAAAATTTTGATTTTATAATTAATTTTATATTAAAAAATATTAAGTATATATTAAATAAACCCTAGATTATTTTTTTACCAATCACTAGATTTCTTTTTGTATTTTTGTTATTGAATTCTAATGTTCTTATAATAATATATTAAATCTCAAGTTGAATTGCGAATTTAAATCTTATTATTTATATTTGTTAATATAATTTTTTTATAATTATAAAAGTACTATCCTAACCTCGTCCTAACGCCACCCCCCACTCCATTTAATAAATAATTTTGTACTAACAGGGATGGGTTGGGGTCCCCACCCCAAACCAGCGTCGTCTTCATTCCTAAGAGGCTGTAATGAACCATATATGTGTTCTAAGTTCTAGCTAAGGGAAGTTTATGCACAATTTTTTCTTACACACAATGAGCAAAAAGGTGAAACTAATATAATCAATCACTTGAATATTCACTTACCATTTAAATTTGGATTACCATTCACCTATTTTGGAGGGGGAAAACAGCGACCTTCTAATGGGATTAGTCTAAAGTTGTAATTAGGGCCAAATTTGGGGTAACCCAAATCCAAATCCAAATCCGTTCTAACAGTTGAATTTCACCTCGTAGTAAACAAATCATATTAAGGGATAAACTAAAATCTAATTAATGGATTAACCAAGTTGTACAACTTTTAATTCCGTCAAATGGAATCCTCAAATGATACAATAATGGGTGTGCGAGCGTGAACAAATAATCATCGTAATTATTCTTGTCTTAATCTCATAAGAATGTCACTCCTCTTCCAAAATTTTCTATTTCGTGTCATTCACCTAATATATTTAATTTTTTAAAATAAGTTTTAATAATGGTTCACAGTTGCGGTATCAGTTGCGGTCGCAGTGTAACGGACTCGAAAAAAATATCGGTGTAAACCAGTCTAACCAGGCGGTTCATGGAGGTGTGTAACAGTATCAAACGTATCAGCTAGGGGTGGCAAATTATGACACGACACGACAACCCGACACGAACACGACAAAAGTTAAAAGGGTTTGGGTTTAATATAAACGGGTTTGGATCATAAAAGGGTTGACACGATTAACTCGTTTACTTAACCGTGTCGGGTTAGGATTGAGGGGTTCAACCTGTGTAACTCGTTTATGACCCATTTAACTCAATATGTTATAATTGTGAATATAACATATGTAATATGTTACCTGTTTAAACCCAATTATTATGGATAGTTAAGTTATTTCAACATAAATCTTGTTTATGCCTTACAAATTTTCTTTTATTTTCAATATTTAGGTTAATTATGACAATTTTTATTATTATTTAGTATTTGATTAAATATAAAATGCCTCATTTTAATAAACAGGTCATTAAACAGGTTAACGCGATTACCTGTTTAATAAACTGGTTGGGTTAGTATTGAGATTCTTGACACGATTATTAAATGAGTTGGGTTTGGATTTACCTATTAGTATAATACCCTTATATTGACACAACACGAACACGACCCATGAACACGAATTGTCACCCCTAGTATCAGCCAATACGGCAAATCATGAATTTAATAAATCGTCACATATTATTTTTGGTCGCCCTCTCTGTCTCTTACATTCTATCACAACTAGTTCTCCTTGTTTGAGCGGGACTTCTCTAGGACTCGATGTATGTATCCAAACCATTTAAGTCTACTCTCTCGAAATTTCTCACTAATGAGCATTACTCTTATTTTTTTCTCATATTTTCATTAGTGACCATATATTTTCTAGGCACTCTAATAGTTCATCTTAACATTTTTATTTTTATTACACAAAGGTGTTGATCTTATTATTATTATTATTATTTAAAGATTTAAAACTCTGCCGGATACAAGTATACAACATAGTTGGTTTAATAAATAACTATAGTGGACAAAGAATGATCCTAAACTTGGACTGTTTTCTAAATCACGAGGATTCTAAGTAACTATATCCAAAAATCAAAATGCCATTTGTTTCTATATTTTTCAAAGGAAAATGGTGTAATTTCTTTTCTAAAATTCCGTTTGGCAATAATTAAAATCCTTCAGACTAGAATTGAAATTTCAAATTCTCTTTTTCAAGTTTTTCAAAATCTAATCGAAGAAAAGCTGGTCCACTACAACTCTTTGACACGATGAATTACGCGTCACGTATCCTAATAAAAATAACGGAAAGAACGAAAAAGTTAAGTCAGATTTGGAATATGACCAAAAAGGCCATTGGTCAGTGGACTTATTAAATACTCCTAGTTCGAATGGATTTAGTATGAATTTAAAAATCGACATCTTATTTTCAAGATTTTCATTGTCTAATATATTTCCTCTATCTTTAAAAGTTAAATGTGAATCTTGAATCTCCAAAAAAATAAAATGAGTGTGAGTGATGTTAGTGTGTTATATTGCCGAAGAAGAAGAAGAAGAAGAAGAAGAATTAAGAAGAGTGACCATTCTACAACTACAGGGACGGTCTTTTAAACAAAAAAGGCCAGTGAGTGAGTAGTATTCATTGCTTAATAATTTAAGTTTTTGAGCGGAATAATAAATGTTCAACCTATTAAATATGTTATTAGCTAGAATAGGTCCAGTCTTTGATCCAACCGAATTCTTCCTACCTAGGTAGGCTGTAAACTGATTGGATCAGGCTTGATTTGATTTGAATGAGTTATATTAATTTGATCTAATTCGATAACCTGGTAGATTATTTATGATTGAATCCATTCCTGATTTTGTTACTAATTGGATATTAAATTCAATAACACGATCGGAAAATGACATAATTTCAAATAGGAGAAAAATAGGTATTTGACTTTTTATTAAAAGAAAAAAAAAATAAAGAGAGACAAAAATAGAGATATATTATAACATTAAATAATTTATTTATAGCATATATATATGTGTGTGTGTGCGCGCGTGATAGTATATCATATCGGATTATATATTATAGGACCAAATCAACCGTACCATAATTCATATTTGATTTGTTTAGCTAATGAATTATCGATTGCTAACAGTTTACCATTGAATTTTTATTTTTTATTTTTTGGTTCTAATTCATATCTTAATTATTGACTTAGATTCGGATCAAAATCCGATCCATTTTGACAAGCCTACCTCCACCGTCAAGGTCGACAGGCTCATTGAGCGAAGCAACTTTCAACTCTATAAAATTTGAGCCAACGCTCATTGTTTGTTCATGGAAGATCTTGCAAATGTTTTCAAGAAAGGAGGTTGGGTTGTACTAATTAAGTATATATAATGTTGAACCAAGAAATAGTACTATAGAGAATATGCATGGGAACTGAACTGTAGAGAGGTATTATGAAAAATGATGGAATTGATTAAGCTAGTTTATAATTAAGATAGTTTTGTAATTCTGTACCCTTTTTTTTAACAGCAACTTCACACCTAGAAGAGAGATCAGTTGTTTGACTGAAAAAAGAAGCAGGTTAATGATGGGTGTCCCAATCTCCACGTGCACTTCTAAGGTTTTAAGCTAATTTGTTAGTTAGGTCTGAAAGTTGATCAAAGACCTAAAAACGCCTTACATACGTACTTCATCTCTAAGGTCTAACAATAATACCAACCTTTGCTTATATATATATATATATATACACACACACACACACACTAGTTAATTGTTATATATTAAATTAAAATATTTCAATCCACTTAATTTATATTAGGGTTACTGTTAGATTTTATTTAGGTTACACATCATACTATTCAAATCCAAACATGCAGTTTATGGATCTAATTTAGTTTCACAATTAACTTTACATACACCAGTTTTATCTCTAATATGTATATAATAGTATATATACATAAATGTTTATACAGAGAAATTAAAATGCTTTGGTGGGTTATAAGTAGGTTAGAAACTTGGAAAGACGTTGAAAGGAGAACGAAAATCACCCCACCAAGCAACCTTTCTCTCTCTCTCTCTCTTTCTCATATAGATAGATACAGATATATATATATATATATATATATATATATAAGTACTTATAGGGTGCGTTTGTTAGCCTAGACGTTGCATCAATCGCTGGTGGAGGTCTGTCCAAACCCTCCCACTCCCTAACGGAAAACACTTCTCATCTCACCCTTATATTCTGTTGGGATCTAGCTATCTGCCTTTCGAAAACATATCACCACCATATATTAACACACACATATATTCAATATCATGAATATATATATTCTAAATTACTGATAGATTATCATAGATCCTAGCTTCTCTCTCTTCCTGCAATCACTAGATCCATATCTCTCTTTGATTTTGTCTTTCAGAATCATATTGTTGTTGATGAAGACTTGTTTTGTTGTGATAGCTTATGATCAAAAAGACCGTTAGAACACAAGGAAATAGGATAATTTAGGGTTTTTAGTTTGTAGTATCTATTTATATATATTTTTATCACGAAGATCTCATCAGATCAGATGTGCACCAGAGGCCATTGGAGGCCTGCTGAGGATGAGAAGCTCCGGGAATTGGTGGAGCGTTACGGACCTCATAACTGGAACGCCATAGCCGAAAAGCTACAAGGAAGATCAGGTAATCATCAACATATATCACAGTACTGATTTTATATAACCTAGCTAGAGATATTGCCTTTTCATTTCTTATTGATTGTCACTGAATATTGATATTTACTAGTATATATATATATATATATATATCAACTGTATATACAATTCATTTTTCTTACTATATACCAAGTTTTTAGTATCAACAATATTAATTAAGCAAGTAGAGATCAGGATCTTAGAACAAATATAATTCATTAAATAAAATAACTAACCTTAACTTAGTTTCTCAATATATAACTAACACATGCACAAACATTCAAATTAATTTATTTTTATTTTTATTTTTTTAGGGAAGAGTTGTAGGTTGAGATGGTTCAATCAGTTGGATCCAAGAATCAATCGAAGCCCTTTCACGGAGGAGGAAGAAGAAAGGCTTCTTGCTTCTCACCGGATTCATGGGAATCGATGGGCTATTATCGCCAGACTATTCCCTGGTCGGACTGATAACGCAGTGAAGAATCACTGGCATGTCATCATGGCAAGAAGATGCAGGGAAAGGTCGAGGTTGTTCGCGAAGAGGGCTGCTCAAACATTAGTAAGTGGGCCAAAATCCCCATCACAACAACATCTGCAGATGAGCTGTGAAGCCAGGAACTTTGTTTCATTTGTTGATAATTACCCTAAAAGATTTGAATACCCTATCTCAGTTGATAATTATTATTCAAATTTTAAGGAGCTCAACTCAGACAATCTGATTCATCATGTGAAGATGCAAGAAGGTAACAAATATTTTATAGTAGAATAATTCACTCCAAATTAAATGTGTTATATATAGTTTCATTTGATTTTTTTGCCACAGTTCTTTTGAAGATTTTAACTTTGTTTTCTATTATTTCAGATAGTAGTCACCCTGCGGAGTTTTATGATTTTCTCCAAGTAAATACCGACTGTAATAGAAGTGAAGTGATTGATCATGGCATAAGAGATGAGGAGGAGGTGGAACAGGAAGCGGCGACACAGCAGAGCAGTTCCAGTGCCGGGGTCTCATTCATAGATTTCTTGTCAGTTGGAAGCTCTTCGTAACTCTAGTGCTAGATCTTGATGCATGGTATATCATAAATCATTATACAAGATTCACCTACATATGCATATACTTCTACACATTTAGTGTGACTAACTAGAACTCTGCGTAGTTGCTATACATTACTTTAGTGAGAGAGAACTTATATATATATATATATATATATGAAGAGGCATATGTTGTATGTATACTCAAATGAGGGATCGAGAAATTAATAGCAGCAGGAGAATTTGTTGTAAAATCATGAGTATAACATCTCTCTTCCTTTTTTGTTGGTTTGTTTTTAAAACCACTAGTATTGCAGCTAAGAAGTAACATCTAGGAAATTATTGATTGATGGTGTCTTTTTTTGTTCTTTCTTTTTTTTGGGTAAGAAAAGAAAGTTCTATAAATGTGAGAGAGCATTAATACACTCAAGGCTTCGCACAGGGAAGTCAAGCATTTGCTGAAAGAGCTACAACAATGATTCATATGGTTTTTTTTTTTCTTTTTTTTTTTTTCCAGAACATTCAAGCAAATATGATTCATGGTTGTTGATCCATATGAACTATAATACTCTATACAGTAATGCACACACGCACACACATATGATACAGTGAGTGGTATTGGATAAGTTTGTTCCATGTAATCTGCTTTTAAAATACTTCTGTTGCTTGTAATACCATATATATCATCTTGATAGCATTTAACCAAGATTGAAACAAAAAAAAATATATATTAAAGCTAGATAATCCAACATTATTATCGATCAAACTTCAATTGCTTTTCTTTTCTTTTTTATTTTTATTTTACTTTTCTATTGCAAGGACGACCACATGTATGTCCCAAAATAATAATAATAATTAAATTGAAGATTCTCACTCTCTCTCTCTCTCTCTCTCATGCATATAATTAATATACCAGATTGTGCAAGCATTCATTCATTTTATATGGTAGTGCCTCAGTAGCCCAATACTTGCCCTTGACATTGTCGACTGTTAGGTTCTCACTGAGTTTTGCTTTTCTACCTATATGACACATCTATTTTTTTATTTTTTATATTTGAAAATTATTTATAGGAATTAATTTTGTGCTTCACTTGGTTCCTTCAAACCCTAACTTCTCAGTGAACTTACTTTACAGATACAAACAAAGTACTTGTTTTTGTTTCTAGTTCTGAAACTGTTAGATGTTGATGCATGTGATTCTAACCATCCACATAATTTTCAACCATGCATATATTTTCTGGGATCTCATTATGAAATTGAGCATTATAATTTTATATATATCCACATTAATTCTGACTTAGTATTAATTTCAAGATACAAGATAATGAAGCCCTGACCTAGTCACGAGTATAGACAATAGACTATAGAGAGTAATAGTTGTTCCGTACATGTCACCCTCTAAATTGTTCACGGAGCATTGAAGTGGTGTGAAACAACTTATACGTCATTTTGTCGCACATTTAATTAAATTCATCATGACCTTTCTTAGTGACATGGATACTGAATCCAATTTTCAGATGTTGATATATCTAATATATTAATATATAACTGTTGCTACAAACACCTATGCTAATTATAACTCTATAAAAACTCCAAAACTCGATATTTGATAGTCCAAATTTGGGGGCCGAACGGCACTAGATCTTTTCTTTCGAGAAAGAACTTGTCCCATCCAAGTTAGAAGTTATGCTTTTTGATAGTAATTCTTCTTAGGACAACGTGCTGATGATTAATAGTACATCATTCTATGAAAATACGTCCTTAAAAGTTAGAAGTAAAAACTATTCCCTCCTTTTCAAAATAATTATTCATCTTTTTATTTTAGAATGTCCCAAAAAATATATCTCATTCCAAATTTGAATGTACTGTCTTTTATAATATTTTCAAACTATCCTTTTAACTAAACAATTACATTAATTACTATTTTGTCTTTTAGTAAAGGCATATTTGAAAATTCACTCCTATCAATACAATAAAAAACTATTAAAATTCCACTACCATAAAAAGTTGGATTCCCCATACAACCCATGTATTGTGGAACGGAGGGAGTATGAAATATATTCTCACCTTCTTAAAAGACGAATCTAATCCATTTTACCCATGCTATACCTAGTAAGTCCATCTTTTTCTTTTTCGTTTTTTATTTTTTCTTGACAAATTAGGAGGAAGACTCAACTATGGGCACACTCACACAAGAACTTGGACGATCTACCATCATATATATAGGTACCAAGTTTCGAACCTAGCTTGGTCCAATGGTTCAGGATTTTAGTCATATACCAACAGGCTAGGTGAGTTGGTGTTGGACAATCTACCAACTAAACCACAGGGTAATAATCCTTAGAAAATCAATCATAGGTTGTTAATT
>JAOTQH010000008.1:5596583-5609114 GCA_025631255.1 Cornus kousa | reverse complement strand
GAATCAATTGTATAGTTGACTTACCTTAAATAGGTATGTGTATTATGTATAAATACCCTTGAGATATATGAAAGAAACATAACTTTTTCTGCCATTTAACAATTATTGTATCTTCAAATACTGACTCTACCCTTGGACATAGATACCACCACTAACTAACTAACTAAACTAACTTTGAAATCTAATCAAAACCTAAAAATAAAAATACAGACTTCGACTTCTGTTACGAAATTTTGCCAACACTAAGTTCTAATCCTAACAATCTCTCTCTTTGGCAATTTTGTGACAAAACCAAAATAAAATAAATAGACTCAAAAATATCAAAAGTTGCTTGTCTTATTGGAACAGCTAGGATCCTGCAAAACATAGGCAAACAACTATACCATACACCATATCAACATTATGAAAGAAATATAAATGAAACACGAATAAAATCATAAATTATAAATTTGCAATCTCTCCTTTAATTGCAATCTCCCCCTCAAACATAAATCACGTGATAATATTTTCTTACTGCTTTTTGTCAAAATTGACAAAATAGCAAAGCAAGAAAATTTATATACTCCAAATGTAAACAATGCAAATAAATAAAATTTGTCTCTTAAAAGAATAATATCTAATGAAACATATTCATAATTTCAAGAGAAGGTAATTTCCTTTTGAGGGTATTAAACAAATTCTTTTAACCTTAAATATTTTTATTTGTATTTTTATTTTTCAAGGTTTAACTTTAAATAAATAAATAAGAACTTCTTAAGAATATTAAATATGTGATTTTTCAAAGTTTTGAAATTAATCATGCCATTCTTTCAAAGTTGATTATATTCTCAAATTTAAAAATATTTCAAGATCAACTCACTAGAATACATAAATCTTCCAGAAATTGACCAAACAATATTGTTAAGCCAAAAGATTATCTAACAGTTTTATTCACTTATTAACTTTTAGTAAATCATTCAAAAATCCTAGTGTGTTGTGCATTCTAACTATCAACAACTATAAACACAATAAAATTTGTGTCCAAGTTGTTCCGGTTCTTGTAGTCTTCGGGATGCGTTCCCCTTTTGAACGCTTTCTAATATATTCTTACTTATCAAAAAATAAATTAAAATTTGTGTCCTAGTTAATTTTTGAAATAAGTTCTCAAATCTTCAGTGATGCATGAACATCAAGAAAACTTATATAATTTGAACTTTTAGCACAAGCTCATCTCTTAAATTGTCGCAGTGACTTTCATACTTGTGGGTAGCTCTTTCTATATCTTTTGTCTTCTTTATCATTCCTATTTCTTTTACATTTTTAGGTAGCTTCAGACTAATCCAATAGGTAGCCCTTTCCACAAATTCAACGGTCTTATCATATTACTATCTTTTTCATCCTTAACTATCGAATGGAAACATAATCTTATTTCATGCATAATCACTTCGATTCCTAAATTATCAAGTTCACAACTCAGATTTATGAGTATATATATAAGTGTTACTGTACATTAAGTGGACTTTATGAAGTCATCACCAACAGAAAATAAAATAACTATTTATTTAACAAAACAAATTATTCAATCAAATCTCTACTAGATTATGTGTCCCATGTGTTAATTTCAAAAAGAGATGTTATTGTTCAAAAGTAATCTCTTTTGAAATGAGGCTTGAGTTAAAATAAACATATGAATAAACAAAACTAGTTTCTAAGTCTCGAGTCTTTGTAAATTTTCATATTAATCCATCCTAAGACTGATCTCCTTCGTTTTTTTTTTTTTTTCGTTCTAAAGAGCAAGTTTTTTTCTTTTAATTTCTTAGGATATTGGTATTCTAAACAATTTTGAATAAATATATATATATATATATATATATATTGGTATACTAAAGATTCTAAAGAAAGTTTAACAGAAATTTCTTCAAATCTTCCTTTTTTTAATCCAGTCTTTTATTTTCAACCCAAAATTCTCTTGCCTGTTAGAATGCTTTTGCTTTGCAAATTTTTATTTCTTTCAAATTTTGAAGCAAAAGATATTTGGTGTGGGGATCATCCCTTGGCTTGTACTTATCCCAGACTTTTTAGAATTGCCTCGGATAGAGATGCCTTGGTGGCCGACTGTTATTGGCTTGATAGCAGGAGGACAACCTGGGATGTTCATTTTTCGAGGCACTTTCAGGATTGGGAGTTGGAGGATGCTTTTGGATTCTTGGAGCTGATTTATTGTCAGGAAATTGTGGAAGGGGGAAGTGATTCCTGCATTTGGGTTCCCTCTCCACGGGACATTTGCCGTTCGGTCGCACTACAGATGTCTCACGAATGAATGAATGATCCAGGGCCTCCTTTCCCGTGGAAGGTTGTATGGCTTTCTTTGCCTGGACGGTTGTGCTTGGAAAGATTCTTACTTTAGACAACCTGAGAAGGAGGTGGTGTTGCATGTTTAAGAAAAAACGAGGAGATGGTGGATCATCTTTTGTTGCACTGTCCTGTGGCCCAAGCCTGCTGGGGTCTTTTGTTGAGTCTGTTTGGGATCCGTTGGGTCATGCCTAGGCCTTCCAGGGGTTTGATTGAGGCTTGGAGAGGATGTACAGTGGATGCCCAAGCCCACGACTTTTGGAGTGTAACGCCTCTATGTCTTTGGTGGTGTTTATGGACAGAAAGAAATAGGAGATCCTTCGATGGCATGGAGACTCCTATTGGAGCGCTTAAGTTCTCTATATTTTTTTCTCTTTTTTGTTGGGTTTTGGGGAGAAATTTTAAATCCATGGAGGAGATTGTTGATTTTTTGGACTCCTTGAGAATTTAGTGGCTTTTTAGCCCTGTGTAGTTCCTTGGGATATGTTCCCCGTTTGAACGCTTCTTAATACATTTTTACTTATGAAAAAAAAGAAGAAAAAAAAAGGAAGCTTTAGAAAGAATTTTGTTCAAAGCTAAATCCTTTTGAGACAAATGATTCTCCTCATTATTTCCATTAGCATTCTTTAACTTTCTTTTATCATCTTTTATATTTACGAACATTTTTATTTTTATGTAAAACAACCCGTCTTCTCCGAAAACAGAAAATTTTAATGTGACCCCTCCATTCACGATATGAATATAAATTTTAGGATACTAGGGAGAATCAGATTCTCTAGGGAATTCTTTCATTTTTCCAATTTTAGTGTTAGAAGTGAGCGGTAAATTAGAGTTATTAACAAATCCTCAACACTCTTATATCCTAAATGTTTATTTATCCGCAAGAGTTTATTTAATTTTTCTGTTCCACGAGTGAAGTTGTAAATAGTCTCTTTTGATTTTTCTAAACCAGCTACAAGTTTTTCAATTAATTCTTTTTTTTATTTTTTATTTTTATAGATAACAAAGATTTCATAAAAACGCTTAAAAGGGGAGTGCTCCCAAAGAAGACAACCGCCGTCCATGACAACACTATAGCTTTAAGATATCAACAAAATCCAAAAGACAATCCATTGAATTACAATTCCGCCCATTTACCCAGACGAATAAAGAAGAAAGTATACTATACTTAAGAGCCCAAATAGGAGACTCCTCTCCCTCAAAGTATCTCCTATTTCTCTCACGCCACAAACCCCACCATATACACAGGGGAGTAGCCATCCAAGCATCTCTGTGACTTGGCTCTCCACTGTACACCCTCTCCAAGTCTCTAGTAAGTCAACCATAGATTCTGAGAACACCCATGGAAGACCAAACGCAAACAAAAACAAAGACCAAACATGCCTTGCCACCAAGCAATGAATGAGAAGATGGTTGACAGAATTCTGGAAACTTTTTAAAATGTATGACTTGATCAAGTTCAGTTTCTAAGAAGAACACTTTATTTCGAAGCTTCTTTTACAACTTTTAGTTCTTAAACTTGAGATAGAGCTTTTTTGTAATTCAAGTATGAAACTATTTCTTTCAAGTCAACATCTCTTAAGTTTTTTAAGTTTTAAGTTCATCTCGCTCTTTTTCACTACCATCAGTTTTGCACTCAACTTTTCGTTTTTGTTTTTCTCTTTAAGAAAATAATAAATAATTTTTGTACCTAACTTTTGAACCAGAGTCACATTCTTTGTAGTATATGACAATCTAAAGATTTTACTAATAGGGGTAAGTGATGATTCAAACTTGGAACATATAGATTAATTAATAAAAACAGTGAGATTAAAAGGTTCTAACTCAGATTTTTAATTTTTTTTTAATGGAAAAAAAAAAACAATTTATGAACCATAAGTTTTATTCACAAAAAATAAAAGGATTTGTCTATTAGATATTTAGGCAACTGCTCTGAAACCAGTTGTTAATCTAGGACCGATATGCTCGGATACTAATTGATGACTATAACTTGAAGATTTGAGGCGAGAGTAGCACAAGGCTGAAAATATATATATATATATATATTTTGGGGGGGGAGGGGGGGTAGTTGAATTAAACTTTTTCAATTTTAACCATTGGTTTTTAATCTCTAATAATTATATTAAAACTGCAACAATGAACAAGCAGAAATATATAAACCATACAACACATGGATTTTACATTAAAAAAAAAATTCAACGGAGAAAAAACATAGGGCCTAGTCTAGGCAAACCAAATCCACTATGACAAAGAATTACACTAGTAACACTTCTCAATTTCTAACCCTAGTTAACTCTTGACACAAACTAATCCACTCAAGTCTCCAGAGACATAGTCCGCTCATCAATAGATCCACTTCTCAGACAGTAATTTAATCTCGAACGACTAGTCATTCAAGTTGCATGTTCATTGTGTAGAACACTTTGGTGTCAAATTCTCCATGTAGCACAAGGTTTATGATATTCGACACCCTAAATAATAACTCGCCATCTAACGTAAGAGGTAGACAATGAAAAATAAAATACGCTCTCTAAAAATATACGACCTCTCTATAATATGTGCCTATATATCTGTGTACATATATCTGTTAAAAGGGCAGAGGGGTGCTTATATAATCCTATGAGTCCAAAGAAATTAGGGTTTCTTAGTTATAATCATAAAAGGAAACCTAAACCTTCTAGGATTAAAATTAGATTAGTTTCTAAAATTGTTAGCACACAAGTCGATCAATCAAGACACCGATTGACAACTACCGTCCATGGTTATAGAGATGGATCAAGCTACGCTACCACTGCTTCAATCGATCAAGCCTTGATAGAAGCAATTAGACTTCAATATAGTTTTTTTTCTGGACCATTGACGTATTGATCCAAGAAGCTTACTATTTTTGTAGAAAAATATATATATATATATATATATAGTTTAAACATATTTATTCCGAAAACAATTTCATGCATTCAGAACATCATTTTCATGAATCAAACTGTGTATTCATTGTGCCCTAAAATGAGAATGTATGATTATGAACATAATTGGTGAGTTAGTTATTCAAGATATGATTTTCCCTTCTTGCCCTTTGATGTATCTTCAAATTTTAATTCTGCCATTGGACATAGGTGACACTATTAGTAACTAAACTAATTTTTGAAAATCTAATCAAAAGCTAATACATATATATAGACTTTGGCTTTTGTTATTGTTACTAAGGAGAGGATGAAGAAAAAAAAAATCTCTTATTGTTCCAGTTCACCTTGAAGAAAAGCAGAAAGAATCTCCAAAAAGATCCCAATAGTATTAGGTCAAATTAAGAAAGAATTATAGAGCTAAATATGCATAAACTACATGCAAAATAGTTGTAATGAATAGTTAAATATGGGGACAGAAACTACACAAACTATGGATACTATTGTGAGTTATGATACAGAACATCCTTGAACTGTGTGTAAGTTTGAAGGAAAGTGGAAGAAGACAAAAGAAAAAAAAACAACTGAAGATAACAAGTTTCTGTGGTTCGGCAGAAGACCTACATCCATGGATCCCAAACAATACCCACCAAGAGAATAAACCACCATTAGCAGCAAATTAAAGAATTCTATTACCAAAAAAAACACAGGAAGTGCTCCCTTAAGCAAGGAAAGTACCTTTCAGATAACAAACGGTACTTAAGGATGAATAAAGTTTCTAATTGTTTACATGGATTATTAGTAGGCAGTACACATCCAAGCCAGACCAGTTAGATCTGCTGCTGGCGTGGGAGTGTGGAAATTCATTCGAAAGGGATGGGATGAACTCTCTAAGCATGCTAGGTTCAAAGTTCGGGAGGGCAGGGATGTCCGGTTCTGGGAGGATTCTTGGTGTGGTGATCGCCCATTGTCTTGTTTGTTTCCAAGACTTTTTAGGATTGCTGCGGATAGACATGCTATGGTAGCAGACTATTATCGGCTTGATAGCAGAAGGCTTACGTGGGATGTGCGTTTCCGGCGTTCCTTTCAGAATTGGGAACTTGATGATGTCTTTGGCCTGCTGGATCTTGTGTATAGATAGGAGGTGGACGGTAGAGGGTCTGATTCCTTGGTTTGGATGCCATCTCCTTGGGGAAGGTTTGATGTCCGTTCTTTGCTCCTTTGCCTCGCCGGTTTTCATGGTTCAAATTTCCCATGGAAGACGGTTTGGTGTTTGAAGGCCCCTCTCAGGGTGGCATTTTTTGTTTGGACTGCAGCTTGGGGCAAGATTCTGACTCTGGACAATTTGAGAAAGAGAAGACAGATCACAGTCAACTGGTGTTGTAAAAATGATGGAGAGTCTGTGGATCACCTTCTTTTGCATTGCCCTATGGCTTATGATTGCTGGACACTGTAGTCTTATTTTTGGTCTTTTTGGCATTCATTGGGTTATGCCTTGGTCCTCAAGGGAGTCGATTGACGTTTGGAGGGGCCACGGTGTGGGGGCTCACGCTTGTGACTGTTGGAAGGTGAACCCCCTTCGTGTTTGGTGGAACATTTGGAAAAAGCAAAATAAAAGATCTTTTGATGGGGAGGAATCCTCCATTGGGGCGCTGAAATTTTCTATTATTAGTTCTCTTCTTAGTTGGGTGATGGGGAGAAATTTTACATCTTTAGATGAAATCGTGGACTTTTTGGGTTCTTTGGGTCCATAGGATTTTCCTTTTGGCTTTGTTCCTTGTATAGCTCTTGGGAAGCATTCCCCTTCTAAACGCCTTCTAATACAATTTTATTTATCAAAAAATATATATATCATTAGAAAAGTATAAATCCCAAAGATAAGGGAGACATAACCATACATTCTCTCACAATCCTGATAACACGTACAAGCGAAAACGGCAGTGTGATTTCAGATGGTTTCATGCAATGCCCCTATGAATGTAAAAACATTAAATTTCACTTTCTAACACATGAAACACTAATATATAGAGAACTTACCAATGGAAGCCCTTCAATAGAAGCCAATGCCATGTCGAAAACCTTTCTTGCATGATCAATATTCCCAAAGGCAGCCTCTCTTCGTGCATAAACTCCACAAAGTAGTACATCCTATGGCAACCAAAAAAAAAGTGGGGTTCCATCAAACACAAGGTAGGCTTGAAGTGCTAATAAGTAACAACAACATCTAATTTCAACAAGAACACCACACCAAACTTTAATAAGATTCTAGGTGGAGTGTATGTCAGGGTGCAGTCCCTGTATCATTTACACATGCCTTCATCTATGAGCACGTAAAATTTGCGGTGTTGAATTTTCATTTTTATCAAAAAGCAATATAATCTGTCCTCCAATTATTTTTTAAGTCTTCTAACAACTGGAGGGTCAGTGAACCACCTTTTGATTTACTGCCCAGTGGCAAGGGATGTTTGGGCTATGTTCTTGGTTGTTTTTGGTCTGACTTGGGAGTTTCCTTAGTCCACAGTTGATTTTTTAGAGGCTTGGAAAGGGTGCAGAGTGGAGAACCGAGTCAGAGATGCTTGGAGGGCCACTCCCCTTTGTTTATGGTGGGGTTTGTGGCGCGAGAGAAATAGGAGGTCCTTTGATGGGGAGGAGTCTCCTATTTGGTCTCTCAAATACACTCAAATACAATATACTGACTTCTTTATTCTTTTGGGTTAATGAGCAAAATTGTATACCTTTGGGTATTCTTTTGGATTTTGTGGATAGCTTAAAGTTGTAGGGTCGCTGTAGGTGACCTTTGTTCCCTTCAGAATGGTCCCCTTTTGAGGGCCTTTAATGAATTATTACTTCTTTTTTTCTTTTCTTTTTTTGATAAGTACCTTTAATGAATTATTACTTTTAAAAAATATATAAAAAAAACCCTGGAAAAGGTTTCCAACACCAAATAAAACTTGTTTTTTACTTTTCCATAAATGATAAAAGAAGAGGTTTTTCACACACACACACACACAAGAAAACAAGCTTGTTATATACAGAGTTTTATATTAACATTCAAGGCTTCCTTGCTCTCTCTTTCTGTGTTTTCCAGAACACACTAATTCTTTAAATGTAAAGTTTTCTGAACTTTAAGAAGATCTGCTACATAAATTCAAAATCAGAAGAGCATTCAGAAAGCATCAGTCCATCAATCAATTATTGGTCATTGTGTGGAGAGCGGTTGTCGAGTAATAACTATAGAAGAAGACATGTCATCAGTGTTATGGCCTTGAAGATTCAGGAGTCAGTCTAAGGCATGGGCTACTTCTGGACTCGAAAGCACTGAGTAAATAAATCTGCAACCAAGTCTTTGCGCATTTGGGTGCAAGTCTGAGTCAATGTGCGAGGTTTTGCTTCATCTTCTGATAGTGAATTGTTTGATTTAGACTAGATCCCCTGGTCTTCCCCAATTTGGTTTTTCCAATTTTCACATAAAAATTGCTTGCGTCTCTGCTCTAAGTTTGCATTATCTTCACTGCCTTTTGATATTGGTTTCCATTATAATTCACAGACTCCGTACAATGTAAAATGAACAAAAGAGGACTATTCACACCCCCTCTAAGTAAACCAACTATGATTTCCGCTTGTACCATCAATCATCTGGATCTACTCCTTATCTCAACAGAATATGGTTTCAAGGGTCATCCTACGTGGCTTTGTCAGATTAATCCTTCTCTCTGCCCTTTCAATGGTAGGAATGAAGATGGTAGTTGATTTTGCATCACCCCATTGGGGATCCAACAATTTGGAGTCAGTAGTTCACAGGATGACAGCCAAGATCACCACTTCATTCTTGTCAAGATCAATGTTAAAAAGTTGAGGGTACATTTCCACGGAATGCCATTGCAACTTTTGGAAGTGAGTGGCAGTAGATAAAAGCAATGGAATGTGGTGCTCAACACAAGAAAGGTTAGCAGTCCCTAGAAAGTTTATCAATGAAGGAGGCAGGAACTGAAGCTCGTCTCAACATCGTTGTTTTTCTTGTTGCTGATGCTGTTGTTAGTATGGGTCTTGTTGGAATATCATAGTCATGACAGCTAATATGCCATATTTAGCTCCTTTATTTTAGGGATTTGATTATCATGATAGCTGTAAGTTAGGGAATTCATTAATATGGTCATTATAGTTAGGAGCAGATTAGGGAGCAGATTGTAGGGATTTGTTTTCGACTTTCTTTCCTTGCATAATTTTCCTCTTTTCTATATATACTTGTAGAAGAAGTATATTCAGAAGATGAAATATACTGAGAATTTTCTCTCTGAAATTCAACATGGTATCATAGCAATAGGGTGAGAGAGAAAAGTATAGAGAAACCAAAGTGCTTTGAATCAATTAAACAAATAATGGAACTGTCTCAAATCAGATCCACTGATAGATAAATGTTCATAAACTAACACTGTCAAAAGAATATCAATCAACTCATAAAGTATAATTTACATCCTAAGAATGGTGCATATAGAAAGCTAAGAAAGAGTCTTCCATAACAAAAAAAATAAATAGAAAATAGTGAAGAATACCTGACGGTTAGTTTTCAAGAGTCTTTTTGCTAAAGCTAGACATGGGGTCGTTGAAGATTTACAAGAATTCATTCTTGTATTTGACAGCTCTTCAGCAACAAGAGCAGCTTCTTCTAAAATGTAATTGCGTGGAAATGCAGTGATACAAAGTAAGGCAGCATTGCAAAGAAATTTCATTATGTTAGTTCTCATGGAAATGTCATTTGAGCTGCCCAAAAGGAATTCCAGACTGAAACTACTTGGACTGCTTTCTGCTTTCACTAACACATCATGAACCTTTCTCAGATCATCCAAGACGGAATCTGGCAGAACTTCTAGGCTGAGGATTTTTTCTGCCCAACTTGAACTGTTTGTGCACGCCCTACAGAATAATGAAGATTATAATCATCAATCCAATAATGCATGGCAAGTGTCATCATTTATTCATGCGTATAGAAAAAGACATCCATGCTAAAGCATGTGCAGGGAAAAATATGAGAACAGTAAATACTTATCAAAAAAAAAAAAAAGATTAGAACAGTAACATGATTTAGACCTTACCAAAAGCATTATCTATACACATTGATAGATCATAACACACGATCTACACATATTGTAGAAAAGTTGAAGCGAATCATCAATACTGTATTAAGTGGAGCAATTTACTTCATTCCTGTATTAAATAGAGCAATTTTCAGAAAGCATGCGTACATCTTCATGGTTTTCTACCATTTAAAATTATGTCCCTATATGTCAAAGAAGGCTGAAATTTAGTAGAATGTTCTATCCGTCATGGGTAACATTGAACTCTTCAACTAGGTTGACTACGAGTGTGATACTTAAACAATAAACAATTAGTGTAGGTTTCATAATTTGATAAGTGGTGCAGCCTTCTACTAGCTGTTCCACAATACACCCTTCATGCTAAGGTTTCATAATTTGGTTGGTTCACAAAGCTCGTAAATTATCTACATATCACAGATGCAAATCATAGTATTCATTCTTATGAAAATGGAAATGAAAAACAAGAGATACTTTTTCTTGAAATATGGACAAATGGAAGTTTAACTCCTGAAGAAGCACTTCATGAAGCCTCCCGGCTCCCGTAATTTGATTGATTTATTTATTCCTTTTTACATACGGAAGAAGAAAACTTACATTTAGAGGACAATCAGCATAAAGGTTACTTTACCCACTTTTACCTTTCATGATAAACTGGCTAAACTATATCTGAGTAACAAATAAACAAAAATGAAATAAAATTGAGCACTGAAAAAAGAACAGAGCAATGAGATCAAATGGATAACCTATTTTGAAATACTAACCATTGAGATATCCTCCCACCATAGAAATCAATGAACTGGAATGCCAGAGACAAACGAGCTTCCTCAGAACTCATCGAGAACAGGTATTCACTGACATCTTCAAATAATATTACTCTTAAAAGGTGTTCATCACCTTCTCTATCTGCAGTCCCATCACTATGAAAAACCCCATCTGTTTTGAAATAATACTTCACAAATTAATACTTGTATTAGGGAAAAAAATATTAAATGTGTGAACATTTACTTCTGAACGACAATGTAAACATATAGTTGGAATATTTTTACAGTAGACAAAAGGGAAGATGTTATGCATCACACGAGGTTGACCATGGTAATATAATAATATTATAAATAAACAGAATCCAGATTGCAATTTAAGAAAAAGGAAAAACAAAGAAAATAAAAAATAGATGTGCGAAGAAAAAAAAAAAGCACCAGATCTTGCATGTACAGGCATCCATTGATCAGAATCTCTTGATAACTCTTCTTCTGCCCATCTTGTCCATGTTGCAGTATCCTTGACCTCCCCATCAGCTTCAGCATCAGCATTAATGCCCAGCATCTTTAGTAATGCCTCAATATCATCAGTCTGTTCAATGTCTCTCGTCTCAGATTCCTCATCAAATTCCTCAACAGCCACATCGTCATCCACTATATTTTCTGTATTTCCACTGGTTTCCTTATTTTTAGATAATGGTTGTGACCAACCTGTCCAACCACCTTCTTCATTTTTATGCAATTCCTCATTAATAACCTTTTGTCTGTGTTCCTCCTCTTTCTCCAGCCATGTTGACCAGCCAAGAGCCCCATCTTCCCCAATTCTTGAACCATTACTATTCCAGAAGTGCTCAAACAGTCTTCGTTTATTCTGCTCGGTTAGAAGTAAAGGACAGAACAAACTATATTCAATCTCTGCCTGGAATAAAGCAGTAGCTAATTCTTGGTACCCAGCCTGCCACTCAAACCTGCATAGACTTACAAATATATCAACCAGACCAAGTTCAAGTTGAACAACAGCAGGATCCAGAGAAGGTGCAATAGCAGTTTGGCGAACCTGTATCAGCAAAAAAATGAATTTAGAATCAGAATTATAATTAAGATATAGAGGCTTAGCAATAACAAAAATCATTTGTCACTTCTTAAAGAATAATGCCACTTGGCAATTAAACTCAACCAAAAACATAGTGATGTCCTCTGTATTGAATTCAGATATTTAAAATCAATTTTTGAGATAAAAGATTAATGGGATCTGACCAAATTAATACACTTAATACTAATGGCAAAAATGAAATTTTGATATCTGACTTACAAAATAATTCTAAATTCCCCAAATATAAAATTCTAATATTTCTATCAACAAAAAAAATATGAACTTTAGCACAAATAAAAACAAAAACAAAAACAAACTGATAAATTGTCTATATACATGCATCCATAGAC
>JAOTQH010000008.1:5563034-5581948 GCA_025631255.1 Cornus kousa | reverse complement strand
TCCCATGATTTGGGCCTATCATATCTCCATAATATGGTAAGTCATACCATAAATCGTGGTGTCGTAAATGCTAACAATAACGGAACCATAATGGTGTGCTCATATGTGATCATGTTGGGATTTAAGTGTAAATGGATGATTTTCCATGTTTATATTTGTTTTCAACCATCTATGGATCATGTATGTTATTTTTGGAGGCTTTGCATGTGTTTCAAGGGAGTTGGGGCATGGACCTAGGGCTTGGGGCTCAAAATGCTGGAAACAAAAAGTTTTCTAAGTATCTGGGCAGGTCCAGTTCAGTTGGACCAGTCCAGCCTTTCTTCAACTAGTCCAATCCAACTCATTTTCTTTTTACCCCGACTGTTGGACTGGTCCACTTAGACTGGTCCAATGATTCTTGGACCAGTCCAAGCTTGCTGGGAGATATTTTTATTATTTTATTATTTTTTATTTTATGTGTAGGGGCTATTTTGAGGGCTAAAAGTCGGGATAATGCTCGGTTCTTTTGAGTAAGGTTTGTAGGTGCTCCTGTGAGGGATTTATGGTTGGTTAATGTTGCGTTGTAGGGATGAGGTTTGGGGTTATGTTGACCCTTGTGTGATGACATTGTTTAGGTGCTTCTGCTTTGTTGAAAGATATAAAAATTGAAGAGAGAAATTAAGCATGAAGAACACAAGCATAGACACACAAAGCCCAAAGGGCTACATCACCTTTATTATATCTCTCTTAATATTGTTTACAATTAGCACGTCTATATATAGGTGAAAATGTAAAAGTGATAAATATAGAAAATATGTTGGAGGATTCCTAAAATCAATCCCATAAATCACTCCACTCAGTATTCTGTCATAGGCTAAATCACTCCTATGATATTCTCCAACTTCCCCCCTCAAGTTGGTACATAGAGATTTCAACTCAAGTGTCTAACTTGAAAATAAATACAAAGTTGTCAAAGAGTCCAAGACGAGATGATCCAAAGATTTGAGACGAGTTGATCCAGAGATCCGAGATGAGTTGATCCGAAGATCTGAAACAAATTGATCCGAAGATCCAAGATGAGTAGAGTATAGAGTAGGGTATGATAAACCTGCACTGATGCCATGTCGGAAGATATAAAAGTTGAAGAGAGAAATTAAACATGGAGAGCACATGCATAGACACAAAAAACCCAAAGGGCTACATCACCTTTATTATATCTCTCTTAATACTGTTTACAATCAGCACCTCTATTTATAGGTGAAAAAAATATAAGTGATAATTATGGAAAATGCGATGATGGAGGATTCCTAAAATCAATCCCATAAATCACTTTGTTAACAACCATCTATTCTAAAAGCTTAAGCTGTTAGAGAGGGTGTAACTTAAATATATATATCCTTTAACACACTCCAATCAATATTTTATCACAGGCTAAATCACTCCTCTGATATTCTCCAACACGCTTGAATATAAGGATGTTGTTGATTAGATTCGGATCAGATTTTTTTTTTTTTTTTGATAATTAAAAATTTATAAAAGCGCTCAAAAGGGGAGCGAATCCCAAAAGAAATACACAAGGCCACAAAGGACCTATAAGCCTTCAAAGAGGCCAAAAAATCGACAATTTCCTCTAAAGATCTATGATCTCTCCCTGAAACCCAAAAAATCGGATTTTCTTCTTCTTTTCTTTACTTCTTTTATCTTTTCTTTTCATCGTAAACCGGGTCTTTGGGATTCAGGGTGTGACAATATGCAATCAAACATGTCTCCTCAGACCATTTCCCATATTCATATGCCGGAGTCATAAATTAATTGAAAAATACAAATTGAGTTGAACAATAAGAAAAATCCACAAAAATTAATTTAAAATTAATATTTATTAGAACCTTGAGTTGAAAGTTCTGTATCTTCTTAGTTAGGCTACAGTGCGAATTGTCAAAAATTCATGACCACAGTTTCTGGTATTGTTATGTAACACCCGATTCACTCAACCACATCTGTGTCTGTGGTCACATCCGCTATTTAATACCTTGCTGAAATTCCTTTCGGTAAAGATTGAGGCTCGACAATTCTCACAATAGCATTCTTCTGTTCTTCTGATAGGTGATTTTGCATATTTTCTTCGTTATATATCATGGCATTTATTGTGTAGTTCTTCTGACTTCGATGGAGAGGATAAAATTATTTCGCTTTAGCTGTATTTCATCTTAATTTTTCCATATCCTCCCATTCCAACACTCTTAGGAGAAAAATTCTGTTTCAAGACCTGAGGGCATTAGCCATTTTTTTTGATAAAGGATTTGTAATCACTCCAATTTTGCGAATTGACTGTTGCCAGTGATCCAATTTTGCCCCTATTCTAGTTGAGGCAATCCAATGGTGGATTTCAGGTGATACAGTGCTCTATATGTTGTGATATGCTTTTCCTATCTGCCTTTGTGTAATTCCTGAGTTCTTAAGATTTATTTTTTTTTTTTTTTTCGCCTTCCTGGTTGATACTGACATAAAGATCTGGAATTATATAGCGTGATGACCTTTCGGGGATGCAGTTGAGTGGTAACAAGGTCAGAAAGCTTGAATTCTTGTTGGCAGATGCTGTGGCACAAGGGGCAGACTGTATTATAACAATAGGAGGCATCCAAAGCAATCACTGCCGCGCAACTGCTGTAGCCGCCAAGTATTTGAATCTTGACTGTTATCTTATTTTACGCACCTCAAAGGTTATTTCTTCATCTTTGATCTTTTTGATAGACTCGTATTTCTTGTTGGAAGTAGTTATTTATTTATTTATTTATTTTTCCTCCCTTCATCTTTTGTAGATTTTTGTGGACAAAGAACCTGGATTGACAGGCAACCTCCTGGTTGAGCGTTTAGTTGGAGCACATATTGAACTGGTTTCAAAAGAAGAATATTCAAAACTTGGGAGTCTGGTTTGTTCATTGTGATTTGATATTTCTTTCTCTTTGCAAATAATATTATAGTTTGTTTTTGGTTTCGAACATGCCACAATGTCTGTGCTTGGAAACAACTAAAGAAAGAATAGCGTCCCTTGGTCCATGGTTAGTTGGGTATATTCAATATGTATGGGGAAAAGATCTTATGATGAAATGTAGTGCTTCAGGTAAATATGTATAAAAGTTTGGTATGATTTAAACAAACCATTTCTTTATTCCCTAAAATCTAGTACCACCTGCTTTCTTTAGGAAGTTGGTTTCCACTCCTCAATATCTCTAAAC
Organism: Cornus kousa; assembly: GCA_025631255.1. Classification (NCBI taxonomy): domain Eukaryota; kingdom Viridiplantae; phylum Streptophyta; class Magnoliopsida; order Cornales; family Cornaceae; genus Cornus; species Cornus kousa. The sequence continues at coordinate 5,578,733 of JAOTQH010000008.1, read as the reverse complement.
AAACGGAGGTACAAAATTAGACTGTTGTATCTCAATTTCCAATCTTCCTTGGGGCTGCTTCTATGTGCCAATTATACAATTCTTGATGCATGCCATATGACAATAATATTATCAAATACTTCCATGAATAGCTTACTAACGTGCTTTGTCTCTTGTGGTTATTATAATTAACTTCTCATGTTTGGGGTTGGAAGAGAGATTATTCTTAGCTTAAGTAATACATTTGACAGTCTTTTGGAATACTAATGAAAGTAGTGACTGTTCTTGTGAGTAGGAGAAAGAGGTTTGATGTTATCTAATACTCCATAAAGAGCCTTTGTTGGTTAACGTTGTTAATCCTGGGTTTTGGAGGGGGGTGTGAGGTATATTTCTAACCTTTGGCTTCCTTCACATGAAGTGTTTGTCCTCATACTCGAACTTGCAGTTAACCAATTGACTGCCCTACTGTTGCATCAAGTAATGGCCCCTTAAAATTTCATATATATTTTGTGTGAATAAGAACACAAGCAGATACCTATACAAATATTTTAGAGGGCAGTTACATACCTTTAGATCTTAGATGTAACAGTTTGAAAAAGAATATTTCGAAGGTAAAAAGAAAAATCGTACCTGTGTCGTAGTATGAAAATATATTGGTGATGAAAGTTGATTGGTGGGTCAATTGGACTATGCATTAAATATTGATGGAGTTATCAAGAATCCTAAACCTTAAAAGTATATGCCTGGTAAAAGTTATTTATTTAGAACCTGTCAAAGTACATGATAGTGTGGATGATGGTGAAGTAAAGAATGTAAGTTCTTCATTGCTTAGTCAAGAATCAACAAGGACTAGGATGGTTAGCTCAAAATTGTTAATTGGGACATGGAAATTGGAAGTCCCACGAATGTTTATAAGTGTCCTACGAGATGAAGGATACTTCCATTATTGATGATTAGGGGTGTCAAAATTTGTCCCGTCAATGCGACTCGAGAGTCGAGACCAACATGAAATTAGTGGGTTTGGGTTAACTTTAATCGTGTTCATATCATAATCGAGTCTAGCTGATTAATCCGTTTAATTAATTGGGTCGTGTTCAGATTTGGGGCTCACATGTTCGACACGATTTGACTCATTAATTAATCTTGTCAAGTTAATCCAATTCGACCCTTGACCCATTTTACCTTAAATAATATGTAAAGGGAAAACTTAAATATATAAATTAGTATGGTATTAAAGGGAAACCTTTGGTTAATTGTGTGATTTATTGAGGTAAAATGAAAAATCTAATATCGCTTTGTGTACATCGATTTAGTGTTAGGGACTGTGGATTTTATTAGAAGGTAGTATGGCCGTGTAAATGTGGTAAAGATTGTTATGAGAACCTTTTTGAATTGGAGGTGATGCTAGACTAGTAGTTTTAATTATTTGATCCTTAGATTTAGTGATGGATGAACAGAAAATGCATTTCAAGTGTGATATGAGCCACTTCAATTAGGTGGGTATGTCCCCTCTCTTGAACCTAAATAGTTACGGCAGAACAAACTGGTTTAAAAATGTATTTGACTGGTTTCAGCATTCACTCTTGAGAACCCTTGAGCTGCATGTCAAATTTGGATAGATGTATAGATCTTGATCCTGAAGAAATCTTTTGATTGGTTACACAGGTCTTTGGAAATTTTGAGTTGAAAGTAATCATGATTTGAGAAAGGTGAACATGGTTTTGGAAATTTTTTTGGGTATGTGGCGACACCCTGGGTGGTGGGGTGGAGGGCAAACTACAATCAGAGTGCTTAAAAGATACAGAAATTTAAATACACAGTTGGAAGAAGATGCCAGAGGTTTCACTATCATCTGACCATTTGCAGATCTTGTTTCCAGGTTTCATAATCTTTGTTAAATGGAAAAATATATGATGGGTTAGACATGAATTATATCACCTTTCAACAACATATTCCTTGAAACAGATAAGATGAGATTGCCATGTGATCCCAGAACTACATTATAGAGACAATCCACAGCATATTGCTGTATGTCACATAAGAAAAGTATTATGTGGCAGTTAAGGCTCATCGGGAGCTTAATCTACAGTGACCAAAGGTTGTTCAAGGATCAAAGTGCAAAAACATGGAAATAAGTTGGTTACCGTGTGGCGAATAAGGACATTGGCACTCTACTCTTGGGCATTTTCGGAAGAGAAAAAGAGCAAAACGGGCATTACCGCCTTACTTTATGTCAAATTTCTGTTTGACGGGTGTTTCTGCCCAATGTTAAAAGAATGAGGGGGTTATTAGCACACTTTTTCAAATAGGGGGTGAAAATGCTACACGGAGTATACATTAGGGGTGCTTTCGGCACTTGACCCTAAATGGTGCTTTAGATAATTTTAGGAATTTGTCATCAAAGAAAAATATTCCAGGCTGGTAATTTTTTAATTGTACTAGCTTTATAGATTTAAGTTTCTACTTGGATTAGGTTTAGTTTATGTATATGGGTACAGAGATTATGTATGGAGCAATTACAAGTTTTGTAATTAGTTTGAATAGCAACAGTGAGTTTTTTTTTTTTTTTTTTCCTTCCAACACCTTGTTTGAAATTTTGTCCAGGATGATCAAGTGTCACATTACACTCCTATTATGGTAGGATTATTTCACTTGATGTTCAAAAATCAAGGCCAAGATGATCATCATTTCAAATTAAGCAACACGGGAACTCCTGTGGTATTGGGGTTGTTATCATGGGTGACACACCCTTTCACACCTTTCAGTGTAAGGAGTGGGAAGAAATAATTTGTATATGATTCCTCAGCAAGAATCACACAAAAATCAGATTGACTTTTATGGTTATCTGGCCCCACCTCCACATATTACTGAGATGGCCATCTACATGGCATTTTCATTGAGCCACATGGAATCTTCAAGAAAGCCCATAGTTCACTTTTGCAGCATGACATGTAGCAAATAGATGTGTATTATATATATATACACCCGTGCACACGCAGACACTGTTTTGTAATGGAAGTTTCCTTCTTGTTTAGATCACCAGAAAAGACCACTATATATTTTGATAGTTTAAGATTTCAATCTTAGAGCTACAGTCGTCAATTTCCGTTTTCAATTGGGAAGACACCAACTTCCTTATTTATTCACCATGTAAGGCTATTGTATGCAACCATAACCATCTACTCCAAAAGCTTAAGCTGTTAGAGAGGGTGTAACTTAAATATATAAATCCTTCAACACGCCCCCTCACTTGTGGCCTTCTTTTGGTCCAACACATTTTTTTCAAATTTTTAATTAGGACAGAGGTTTGAATTCGAGAACTTTGGCTCTGATACCATGTCAACAACCATCTACTCCAAAAGCTTAAGCTGTTAGAGAGGGTGTAACTTAAATATATAAATCCTTCAACAGATATGATTCATAGAATTTGCTGCTCACTTCTCTCTACTGCCATGAAATGAGAATTTCCTTACACCCCCAAAGAGCTATCCTGGGCAGGGACCATAAGCCAGTACCGATCCCACCTTTGGAGAGTGCTAGGGAAGAAAAAATGAATACAAACATAACATTTCAAAATATTTTGTGGCTGCTCTTACACTCAGGACTAGGTCCTCAAACTTGTCAGCCCGAGATTTTACCATTGTACAAAGTAAGGGCCCCCAGAAGGGACTCAAGCATGAGGATGGGAAAAGGACTTAATCTCTCAGATTAAAGATGAATGTCCTCGCTGTTCAAACATTTCATTTTACATCCAATAAAAGAACCACCAGTTCTCTTCACTCATTAAAATTATTTAATTTAAATTAAAATGTAGCATCACCAAGCAACAATCAACTGTTGTTGTTAATCTCACCTCCAATGCCGGGTTACAAAGCAACCAATACAATCAACTGTCATTTTTGTATGGTTACACTAATACTTAATTCAACTCCATCAATACAAATTAACTAGACAAAATTATAATTTAATTTTTTATAAGCCAGAGATTCAGGATCAGACACATAAAATAACTTGTGACAAGATTACGTGCAAAATCAATTTGTGGCACACAGGTCGTCTTTGACGACAGCAACGTAATTTTGACATAATAGGTTAATCATGTAATGTCACTACCATGAGATTCTTGGTGTATAATCAAATAATGCATTTATATTTTATAAAAGCTAGAAATCAGGATCAAGCAACTAAGAGTAACTTTTGTGCAAATTCACTTTACGCCCTGCTGATTTCCCTAATAAGGTCAGCACAGGTTGAAAAAAGTTAACGCAAATTAATTCACCACGTAAATTGCTGATACAATAAATTAACATCTATGAAGCCCACAAAGTAACTTTTGCACGCACCTGCATGTTACCAATCAGTAGAGCGAATAAGAGGAGTCCGAAAATGCCTATTGCTATGGAAAAGAGAGCCTCTCCAGGATAAGTACTAATTATTAGCCCCTGACCAAGTGTACTGCGAAAAGTAAAATACAAACCAATCAAATTAGTGAGGTTCAGGACACTCAAATGCATTAGCAGACTAGCACCTCTTCCTTGGAATTACCTTACAGTACTTGCGAGTGTCTATTAACTTTTCTAGTTATAAAAAGATTTATTTGACTTATGTTTAGTTCTCTTTAAAGGTTTCTAAATGTTTATTTCTCTTTTTAGAATAGGTATTTGGTTATAAGATTATGTGCTACTGTGAAATCTAAGATAACCCTCTCTAGCATCGATCTTATCTCCAGATCCTTGTCCACTAGGCACTCTCATTTCCTCCTCCAGGATATTTTCTATATGCCCACTAAAGTCTCCTCCTATAAATAATTTTTCTACATTAAGTATTGCTTGAATTGTTTGATTTATACATCCCCAAAATTTTGCTTCAATATTTCGTTTAATCCTAATTGGGGTGCATAAGTGCAAATTATATAAACTATTTTCCTTCCAATACAACGTTCACTAATATCATCCTATCCCCTTTTCTAATAACTGTAACAACATTTTCTTTAAAAGTTTCAAAATTTTCTATGGTCTATAACTTAAATGCTCTCCACAGAGAAGATGCATTTAGACAAGTAGTAGAAGAAATGGAAGTATTCTATGCTGTAACATTTGAGTGCTTATCCAAGAGGGCCTCCAAAACCTCCAAGTAAGATCATTGCAATCAGTTCTCCTGAGAAAAAAATTTAATGACAATTGAACCTCGTGAAAGCATATAAGTTATCTTCAGTTACTCTGGAGAACTTTAAAACAACTAATTAATCCAGGTGTACATCATTCATTGATAATCTTCTTACCTTTTGGACTGACTTATACAGAATACCCTAACATGCAATACAAATTCAATAATACACAAAGAAAATAATAATAATAAAAAAAAATAAAATACACAAAATGCTCAGATTTAATCAAATTAGAGTCGGAGTGTAACTCAGGTTTTAAACACCGTTCACTTGAGCTCAGAGAAGCAAAGTGACAGTCCAGGAATGGGGATCTATGGATCTGCTGATAAGTACCAGCAATCTCATTATCCATATTAAATAAGTTCATTATTGAAAATAAAATGCTTATCTGAGCTGAAACTTGACAAGTCTAAACCCAGACCAACAACAAGCATCCTCATTGCCAGACAAAGAGCATAAGATATTGTATATCATAACAAGTGAAGAAGAAAAGAGAAAGCTTACCTCAAATTCTGCAGGCCCCACCACAAACAGAAAAAGTATTTAGAGATGAAATTCTCAGATGCAACAATTCCAGATGCTATTGCTTGTTTATAGATTCCATAATTAAATGGTGGATTTTTTTCATCCTCCGCAGAGCAATTTGAGTGAAGAACTCCCTGGCTAATGCTTTCCCAATCTTTATAACCTGCTACATCCTGATTTGCGCAATACAAGTAATCGATCTTGCATTTCTCATTTTTGTTACAAGCTTCCTCCCAGCATGTATCAGTACGTTGTACAGCAAATAGGTACCAGAAAGCCCCGGTTATCTGTAATTTTACAATTAGCACTAAAAAATGAGTTCAATGCACTGCTTAAGAGCATCCATATTATATATTAGCTGATTGTTCTTGGAAAAGAACAAGGAGTGCTTAAGATTTACAAATAAATAATCTGTCTAAATGTTATATCAACTAAATACATAATTCTTAGAATAGACCAATCCTTTTTTCTAACATTTGTATGAGCTCCTTATCATCTACATTAATATTTAATTAAAGAACAACCCCGGAAACTAATGAGTTTTCTAGAATTCTAGATTCCAGTGGAGAATCGATGAGTTTCACATACAAATTGAAATAGGCCGAGTAACAACAGCAAGGCTTTAATGCCTACGTCCTTGCACCAGTAGGAGTGAAACATAGGGCCACAAGCAAATGTTCAGGACCTAGCATTTTTATGAATTTCTAAAGTTTGTTTAAAACAAGGACACTTAAAGATTCCATAATATGGAGAATCTCCACATTACATTGCCAAGTGTGATCAAAAGAATTTATGCACGATAGAATAATACAAATCCCGTAGGACATCCAAAAGCCCCTTTTCTTCGACAGTGGAACCCCCGTGCCCTGACTAGAATACGATACATGCAATTTGAGACTAAAGAAGTTCAAAGACATGTAACATGCATAAATAGTGAACTACTATCTGTCAAAGTGCAGAAACTACCATGATAAAAGTAACCTCAACTTGCATTTGGTGGGGGTTGTGGCATGAGAGGAATAGGAGATCTTTTGAAGGCCAGGAATCATCGGTGTGGGTTATCAAGGCGAATATTTTGCATTATCTTTATTCTTGGGTGAATGGGAAAAATTGCCCATCTGTAGATAGTTTATTGGATTTTGTTGACAACTTATCGTTGTATTGATGCGTTTACATTTTTTATTTTGTTTTGTTAAGGGTTCGCTCAAGCCTCACCTTCTACATTTCTTATATCTCGGACCACAATAAAGCATAAAATTTTAAAACTAAACTATAAACATTTATCATGGTTGTACATAGGATGGCAAGGGGTGGTGGGTTTGGGGTGGGCACCACTTCCCCGTCCCTGCCCAAACGGGCCCCACACCCGGAATCATCACTCGCCAGAGCTCCGTCCTAGCTTAGGAAAAAGATGTTTGGCCGAACCCCTCAATCAGTTACCCCTTTTAAATTACAACTCAAATTTCTTTTCCTTAATTTCCCACTCAAAATTTTAAAACTCATATTTAGGAATATAAACCAAATAAAGCTGTACCAAATTAATCAAAAACACATTAAAAATCTTCCAACAAAATGGGTAATCTTGTATATACAATAAGGTGTAAGGGTCAAATAGTATTTTTGCATTATAAACAGAGCGAGGTAACCTTTCCCTCTCCCTGCCCCACACCCGAGCGGGTTTTCACTATAAAACCTGTCCCCACCCAAAACCATTAAACAGGCCTCCAAAACTGCTTTAAACGGGACAAGACATGCTATTTTTCCATCCCTAGTTGTACACAATAGGACGGCTACTTACATGGCTAGCAAGCACGAACAACAGCAAATAATATGCAGCACCAGCCCAAGCAGTTTCAGCAAAGACACCAGCAGTCTTTTTCAGCTCTGAAGATAATGGCAAGAACCTCAGAAACCTAGGAATATACTGAAGAAAGACAATGACTAGTAGTTGCTGTTTTGTAGTTGATACATCTGAATTACTTGATTGATGAAGAAATCTCCACACCACAAACTGCACATCATCAGAAATTAAACAAAAAATTAATAACACCTTTTTGTGGCCTTTAACATCTAGCAGTAATAAAAATATTATGGTCCATCCCATAACATGATAGAAGAATGTAAAACTAAAATTCAAATATTATAATTATTAATATCCAATCAATAGCCCAATACAATCATAAGAGAGATAATAGAGAGAAAATTTTGAGAGTTGAATTTTATTAAACTAAACAAACTGAATAGTGTCAAATTGTTAGGGTAAATTACACATACTAATCACGTGCCAAACTTGTAATGGCAACAGAAAAATCATGTACCAAACTTCAAAGGAGATCTTAGTAATTTTTGCCAATCTTAACATGTGAGAAGTTGAAATTTATTAATCTAAACAACAAACTGGATAGTGTGTATTAAAGGTTTAATGGAGAAATCAGTGGAGGAAAATCTTTGAGTAATTGAAGTTGTTTCCTATTATTGAAGATTTGGTGTTACTAGAGGAATCAGTGGAGAAAAAACCTCTTGTTTCCTATTTTCTAATTCTTTCCATTCTCATAATTTCTTCTCCTATATAAGGAAGCATCCACCATTGTATTATGTGTGTGTTGAAATCAGTGGTTAAACCATGTAATATATGTGTTCTTGTTTCATTTCTCTCTTTGCTTCTATTTTATTATTTACAACATGGTATCAGAGCTAAGTTTCTCTTCCTCGGTTCGGACCCTTATTTTGGGGCCCTTAGCATTTGAAATGTTGTTAAGGGTTTCTCAGTACTATTTGTGACTTGTTTGGGCTGTCGATTTGTTTGGCAATAACGTTCTTCACCTTTATCGTGTCTCCGATAGTTTTTATCAACTTGTTTGGGCTGCCGGTGTGTTCGATAGCATTGTCTTCGTCTTTGCTTTGTCTCCGGTAGTTTTTATTGACTTGTTTGGGTTTCCGGTGTGTTCGGTAGCATTGTCCTTGCTTTTGCCGTGTCTCCGGCAGTTTTTTGTCAACTTGTTTGGGCTGTCGGTTTGTTCGGTAGCATTATTCTTAGTCTCCTCTTTTCTCTCTTCATCTTTCACACTTGTTCTTACTTGTCATCTCAATGGCAAGTGAGGCATTCATGCTCCAACTTGAGGGGGAGTACTGAAGATTTAATGGAGAAATCAGTGGATCTTTCAGTAATTGACGTTGTTTCCTATTATTGAATATTTGGTGTTATTAGAGGAATCAGTGGAGAAAAAACCTCTTGTTTCCTATTTTCTAATTCTTTCTATTCCCATAATTTCTTCTCCTATATAAAGGAGCCTCCACCATTGTATTTGTTCGCAGATATGATAGCCATGATTTATGGAATGACTTACCGTATTAGCAGAGATTTGATTATGCTATAGAATATGTTGTGATTTGATATTTAATTTCCTTTCTTGTAATATAGCATGCGCTCTTTTTATCTATAAATACTAAAGCAATGAGTGATTATCTCATTCTTACATATTATTAAATCTCATTCAAGCCTTTACACAATTCTCTCATTTTTCTTCTTTTTATATTTTTACTAAATATTTAGCTGGAGTCCTTCTATTTGGAGATTTAATACATCTGATGCATGGATATATACCCATACCGGACACACGTACCTAAGTCCATATAACAAAGGTTTGAACATTAGAAATCTGATGCTCAATCCCGAATTCCGTACATAATCAATGAACCTCCCTATAAGTGTACTCCGTACCATGACCAGATATGAATTTTATAATGGTACGACTATACTGAGTTTGAACCGTTGTCACAAATTTTTTAAAAATAGTGTACACCTCATTTTCGGTCTTCATGAGATATATCCATGTAACACGGCTATGATCATTAATAAACAACACAAAATATTGAAATACAAAACTAGAACTAACTAGGGAAAGCCCCAAACATTTGAATGAACAAGATCGAAAATGTTAAAGCACTTTTATTACTACTAGTAGGATAACTAGAATGGATATATTTAGCAAGGTGACATGTCTCGTAGGATAAATTTGAGACTGTTATATTACTAAACAATGAAGAAAAGAGAGAATTGCGTAAAGGCTTGAATGAGATGAATTACTCATTCACAGCTCCAGTATTTATAAATAAAATGAGCACATGCTCATATTACAAGAAAGGAAACTAAATCAAATCATTGCATATTCTATGCCTAGACATATGCGTAAATAAAGTCAAATCCATGATTTGTGGCTATCATAAATCAGATAATATGGTAAGTCACATACCATGATTTGGGCCTATCATATCTCTGATAATATGGTAAGTCACATCCCATGATTTGGCCTATCATATCTCTGCTATTATGGTAATTTATACCATAAATAGTGGTATCATAAATGCTAACAAAAAGATAGAGAAAGAAGAGAACTAGACGAAGAGAGAAATAAGCAAAGATGAGAGGGGAGAGTAGAGGAGAAGAGAGAGAAGAAGAAGAAAGGACTGACATGGCTTCATTGTTCGTTTCTACAACTAGGGCTTCGTCGTTGGTCCCACAGTCTCACTATTTCTATGTTCGGTTGACACTTCGACTTGTGAGCTTTCTTATTTGTTTATTCTTTTGAACAAAAGTTCCTTCTCTCATAAGCTTAGGCTTTCTTATTAGTTTATTAAGGTGCCAAAAGTACCCTTTTTGGCTTAAGAAATAGAATAATTATTTTTTTAAAGGAAAATAAGTGAGGCGTGCCTGACAAATAAGACAAGGTCCAACTGAAGTACGCGCATAGTAAATATCACTGAGCCTGGGATGACAACAGGCGCTAGACCTGCGCCTCAAGCCTAGGTGCACGCCTAGGCGCGCCTTTAACAACACTGGGATCATGTAAGCACGCAAGAGTGGCCAGATGCTATGTAAATATTAAATATCCACACCCACCCACCCACACCAAGCTAACCACCACCGTCTTCAAAGGTGTTTAGCCTCTTCCCATAATTAATTGGACATATATGTTCTATCTGCTCCATTCTAACAATTTAGATTGCAGTTATATTCAGAAAGAGAAGGGGAAAAACCATGGATGCCATGAAAATGATAGAGTGGCCAGAGAGAAGGGACAGCAAAGAAATTTCTTATATACATGCATTTTGCACTAGTTCAGAATAAGAGAAATGTCCTTATAAATTTTGCAATGAAGAGATTTCTTTTATAATTAAGATTCCAATTCTTCTTTCTTTTTTTTCTTTTTTTGATAAGTAAAGATTGTATAAGAAGCATTCAAAAGGGAAGCACATCCCTCAAAAGCTACACATGGCCAAATAGGACCTCTAAACCGTCAAAGACTCCAAAAAATCTACAAGCTCCTCCAAGGTATTACAATTTCTCCCTATAACCAAACAAAAAAAAAAGTACTAATAGGAGAACTTCATCGCCCCAATAGGATTCTCCTTTCCTTCAAAGGATCTCCTATTTCTTTCAAGACATAACCACCACCAGACACTAAAAAGTGTAACCCTCCAAAAATCATGAACTTGGGCCCCCACTGTACAACCTCTCCAAGCTTCAACCAAATCTCTAGAAGATATGGGCATAACCAACTAAACCCCAAACAAACCCAATATCAAAATCCAGCAATCTCGAGCCATAGGACAACGCAAAACCGTTTCCCCGTCATTCTTGCACATGTACCACCAATTGACCATAATCTGATTTCTCCTCATAAGGTTATCCTGAGTCAAAATCTTCCCCAAGACGGAGGTTCACACAAAGAAAGCCACTTTGAGAGGGGCCTTCGAACGCCAAATAGCCTTCCACAGAAGGGTGGACCCGAAACATACGAAAGACACCTATAAAAAGACCGAACATCAAAGTGACCTTGAGGAGAAGGAACCCAAACACAAAAGTCAGAAACCTCCCCCACAATGTCCTGGCTATAAAGCAACTCTAAAAAACCAATGACATCTTCAACCTTCCAAACTTGAAAATGCCTCAAAAAAACAAACATCCTAAACCGTACATCCACTATCAAGACGATAGTGGTCGACCACCAAGGCATGTCTATCTGTTGGAATTCGAAAAAGTCTAGGGAAGATGAAAGCGAGAGGGCGATCACCACACCAAGTGTCCTCCCAAAAGTGAATACACCTAGCATCCCTCACTCAAAATCTGACATGTTTGGAAAATTCATTCCACCCCTTACAGATGAATTTCCAAACCCCAACTCCACTTAGAGCTCTCACCTCAAAGGAGCACCAACCTCCACGTGCTTCCCCAAACCTGCACGCAATCACCCTCCTCCATAGTCTTTTCCTTCTAAGATTTCAATTCTTACAAGAGAACATTTGTGATATATATATTTTTCTTATATTGCAAAGTGTTTATGATCTGGATATACCATTAAACTGATCAGTTTATTCTTTTCTCAGTGCTTTGGATGGAGTTATTTCAGAGTCTCAGAATGCGTTCAATGGTGGTTGGCAGATTCTAGATTTCGTTCTTACTGCTAGCGCGTGTAGATTCTAGGATGTGTAGTGGCATTCCTGGAGTTCTCTGCAAGCTTACAATCATGTTATTTGGAGTTTTCTGTTATGTCTATGAAGCTCAAAATCGTGTCTTGGAATGTTCGAGGATTGAACGACCCAAACAAAAGGAAGGTGGAGGCCTTGTCGAGAAAATGGGAGGCGCATGTGGTGTGTTTACGAAAGTCCAAGTTGGATACATCCACGGATAGGGTGTTGAAAAGCTTATGGGGAGGCAAATTTGTGGATTAGGAAGTGATTGATGCTAGCGAGTGTATTGAGAACAGGGCAGGAGTGGCATTCCGGGGGTCGTCTACAAATTGGATGTCGAGAAGGCCTACGATCATGTTTGCTGTGATTTTTTTATGTATATGTTGCAGAGGATGGGGTTTGGACACAGGTGGCGGACATGGATTTATCATTGTATTTCGACAACACGCTTTTCTGTCTTAGCGAATGGCTCTCCAGTAGACTTTTTCCCTAGTTCTCGTGGATTACGCCAGGGGATCCTCTTTCCCCCTTTCTGTTCATCATTGTTATGGAGGCCTTTAGTAGATTGATGGGGAGGGTGGAAGAGCTTGGCTTTATCCAAGGATTCTCTATGGGTAAACTTCCCAATCAGCTCACAATCTCTCACTTGTTTACGGATGACACTATCATTTTTTTTTTATGCTAGAGTTGATCAGTTGAGATAATTGAGATGTGTATTGGCTTCCTTTCAAGTTGTTTCCGGATTGAAGATTAAAATTGGGAAGAGTGAGTTAGTCCCAATTAGAGGGGTGGAGGAGATCCATGAGTTAGCAGGTATTCTAGGATGTGGGGTTGGCTCTTTCCCGATTTCTTACTTGGGACTCCCCTTGGGTGCCTCGTCGAGGAGGATTTCAGTTTGGGACCGGTTGTCGAGAGATTTGAAAGGAGGTTGGCAGGTTGGACAAAACAGTAATTGTCGAAAGGGGGGGATCACGGCAATGAAATGTACCATTTCAAACCTCCCTAATTATTTTATGTCACTTTTTCCAATGCCCAAGACAATACTCCAAAGGCTGGATACAATTCAGAGAAAAAAATTTGTGGGATGGCATGCAGATGAGTTCAAATACCATTTAGTGAACTGGGAGAGTGTCTATATCCCTATTTCAAAGGGAGGTTTGGGGATCCGAAGGTTGGATATGTTTAATAAGGCCTTCTTGGGCAGGTGGCAATGGAGATTTGGAAGAGAGAGGACAAAACTACGTAGGCAGGTGGTCTTGTCAATTCAGGAAGGGAGATGGAGAGTGGCTTTCTAAGGAAGTGAGTGCTCCCGCGGGTATGGAATCTTGGAAACTAATTCGGAAGGCTTGGGATGAGTTTTCCAAACGCATCCATTCAAAGTTAGGAGTGAAAGGCACGTCAGATTTTGGGAGGATCAATGGTGTGGGGGACTTTGTGCTGGCTTGTAGATTTCCTCGTCTTTTCAGGATTGCTGTGAATAAGCATGTCGTAGTTGTTGACTGTTATCGGCTTCATAATGGAAGGGTGACTTGGGATGTATAGTTTCGCAGAGAGTTGCATGATTGGGAGCTTTTGGAGATTACAAATTTTCTTGCTCTAATTTACAACCAGGTGGCAAAGAAAGTTTGAGGATAGATCTTTCTACCAAAGTCTTATGGAGACCCATGGCCTTTCCTTCCCTTGGAGAGCTATTTGGAAGACTAAAGCCCCCTTGAAGGTGGCTTTCTTTGCACGGTCAGCTGCCCTTGGAAGTATCCTCACTCTCGACAACCTTAGAAGAAGATACCAGGTTGTAGTGAACTGGTGTTGCATGTGTAAGAAGTCGGGGGAATCTATGAACCACCTTCTGATTCATTGCCCTATGGTGAGGGCCATTTGGGCTGTGTTCTTGGCTATCTTTGGTGTGGCTTGGGTGTTCCCCGAGTCCACGATTGATTTGCTTGAGGCTTGGAAAGGGGGTGTATAGAGGAAAGCCGAGTCAGAGATGCTTGGAGGGCCACTCCCCTATCTTTGGCGTGGCTTGTGGCGTAAGAGAAATAGGAGATCCTTTTGGGTTAATGGGTGAAATTGTATACCCTTGGATAGTCTTTTAGATTTTGTTGATAGTTTAAAGACGTAATGTCGCTAGTAGCGGCTTTTTGTTCTCTTGGGACGTTTCCCCTTTTGAGTGCCTTCAATGAATTCTACTTATCAAAAAAAAAAAAAGAAGTAGTCTGGCATAAAATTAGGCAACACAAAATTCTGTAACTGCTAAAACAATCAACATTTCTACTTAATTTATCGCCCATCCTATTTACTTCTAAATCCATTCCTATTGCAATGTAGGTCTGTTGAAAGAAAATTAAAAATTGACGAGAGAAATTAAGCATGAAGAACACAAAGAAAGGCACACAAAACCCACAGGGCTACATCACATCACCTTTATTATAGTCTCTCTTAATCTTTGTATACAATGATCACCTTTATTTATAGGTGAAAGAATATAAGTGATAAATATGGAAAATACATCGATGGAGGATTTCTAAAATCAATTCCATTAATCACTCCAATCAATATTCTATTATAGGCTAAAATCACTCCTATAATATTCTCCAACAATGTCTTTAATAATTAGTAGATTTGAGACAAGGAAAATGCAAGACGGAATATGAATTAATATTTCTCTAATTGATTCTGATTCATACATCATTACTAATATTGTGTAGCACAAAGAAAAAGAAAAGAAAAAAGAAGGGATTTGTTGCATTGCAAGCACCAGCACAAGTTCTACAATGAGTTTCAGAGGAAAAAAGGGATCCAGAGAGCCTTTCTAATTACTCAAACTTTGATATAAGCAAAACACAAAAACAACTACCTAGTTTCTTTTCCTAAAAGAAGCACACAAGCATCCATTTATCTAAACAAGTAAGATAATTACATTATTATCCAGTATGTGAGAGAGTGACAAAATAATTGATGGTGGAAAGATTCTAACCAGAGAGATTTGGAAAGCCTGTAATATGGTTGCTGGTTCCCTATTGACATGATGATTATCAATAACGTATTCAAGAAACCTTCCGACCATAATCTTGACATCCTCCTGCATTTACAGCCAATTGCACCCAATCAGATGGTAATATTGGCAATCTGCAAGTTCAGCATAGAATGACAGCAGTGACTCTTATGCTACAAGATCAACAGATGCATTCTCAAACACCAATAAATAATGCTGCAATTCCATCAAGACGAACTATTTGGAAACCCTTCAATTTATTTTTCTTTGTTTGTTCATTTTTTAAGAAAAATGTATAACTAATAATTTGTTAAGGAGTATGCATGATCTGCAATAACTAACAAAGGCAACAAATTTCTAACATCAAGCAGTGGTAGTGTCCTGTTGTGCATAAAAATAAAGAAAGGGACCCTACTGAACATAGTTATTAAAGGCCCAAGGCGCTAGTGGTCCTTTGGAGCCTAGGCGAAAGGCGCACGGCGAGGCGTGTGCCTGAGTGAAGTGAGGCGCACAATTGAAAATTTAAACTACCATAATAACATTCATATCTCATAAGTCATATCAA
>JAOTQH010000008.1:5544267-5560856 GCA_025631255.1 Cornus kousa | reverse complement strand
GAGAGAGAGAGAGAGGATGAATTTTAAACAAAAAAAAAAAAAAAAAAAAAACAAATTCTATATATAATGAATTTTCACTAAATTATTTATACATTTCTATATTGAGATCTGCAAATTTGAATAGATATATATATATATATATATATATTATGAGATATTGTTAAATATTTTTTGCACAAAATTTATATAATATATATGTATGTATATATATATATTTATGTTTATTTTTTTTTCCTTCTAAATTTCATGAATGAAAGAATTATTAATTTAAGAAGGATATTTTGGAATTTTGGAAAAAAGAGTTTGAGGCTATTTTGAATCTAAATAATAGTTTTTATACATATGTAATTATTTTACCTAACTCAACTAAATTGAAAAATTAACTTTAAAAATAGACTGATTTGTTATTTAAGACTCCTAAATCTACTCAAGTGTACTTTTCCCTATAAAATAAATGTTGTCAATGATGGGTGATCTCCAACTAAGGGTTTCATCATGATAATCTCTTTGTACTTTAAAAAATGTATTGCATTGAAATTCTTAAGAAAAAAACAAATTCAATTGATAAAATAATAAGTGAACAAATTCGAGTTCTACATGTTGAGAAAAGTTGAAAATTAAATGCATTTAGCTCATCAAACTAAAGTACAAAGTTAGAGGCATTTTACTCAACATTGTACAAAAAAGAATAATAATAAAAATAAAAAATAAAAATAAATCTAATACAAATACAAAAAATAAAAATAAAAAATGAATTCAAATAATTTGTGGTAGTTAGAAGTGGAATAAGAAAGTTTCATAAAAAAAACCCTCAAATCACTTTTGATCAATTAAGAAAAATACAAATTCATTTTAGTTAAAAGACAACTACTATTTTTTTGCACAATGGACCGACCCAATTGGAGAAAAAGATGCATAGAGAGAACGCCAAAGAAACGGTGGTAAAAAAAGTTCAAACCCGTTTACCCGCCCAATATTTAGTGAATTTGGATCAGCTATTTTATTATGGTATGTTGAAAACGAGTAACAATGTTCAACCCATTTCAACCCACTCTTCTATTAAAAGTTTCAATCATGCTTAATGAAACCCTAAGGTTAGTTTGGTGTGGTGGAATGAAATAAAAGAAAGTGGAATGCAATGGGTTTTTTTTCATTCTTGTGTTTGGTGCCAATTTTAAAATTGGAATTAACATTCTCCACTATTCTTGGAGAATGGTCATTCCATTAAAATCATTCCACTTTCCAACAAAAGAAATGACCATTCCATTCCCTACTCATTCCATTCCCACCTCCATTCTCATTCCATTCCAACTCATTCCACCACACCAAACTAGCCCTTATTTTGTAACAGTTTTTATTTTTATTTTTTGTTAACAGGTTTATTTCTGTGTGCGCTATGTTTTGCCTCTCAAAATAACAAATTTTGTTTTAAAAAAAACAAATTTTGTTTTGTCTTTCAAGAATGTGCTCTTGGATGCTTGTATGGTTGATGAACTTACTTTTTTATATTTGATATTAATCGTTAGAATATTGATATGACTTATGAGATGGGAATGCTTTTATGGTTTTTTAAATTTTCAATCGTGCGCCTCACTTCACCCAGGCGCGCACCTCGCTGTGCGCCTCGCGCCTTGGCTCGAAAGGACCTCTAGTGCGTTGGTGCGCCTTAAGCCTTTAATAACGCTGGTTGTATATTATATATAAAAGATGTGTATGCTTTGATCTGCTCTTGATTCAACTATTGATTCACGGTGTAATTTTTTTCCCCTCAGGCATACAGGAGGTTCAATGGAAAGGCGAAGTTGCTGGGGTTTTCTGGTTCTGCCTTTGCTCTGTGTTCCTCCACCTTCTCTAGTTTAGGCTTTTGTCTAAATCTACACAATGCAAAGTATGATTACTCTTATCCAAAAATATTTGATACCGTATTTGTACTTTGTTCGGCAATAATAGATTTTGGTCATCAAGTGTTGTTGTATTGTGGAGAATTCTCTGTTTTGTTAGTAGGATTATGTTTGCTTCAAAAGTGCTGCAGCTTTCTTTTTGGCTGACTTTCATTACATAGTGGGCTGATTTAAGGGGTTTACTAGCTAGCCTTGAACTTCACTCTGTGTTCCTCCACCTTCTTTTGTCTAGGCTTTTGTCTAAATGTACACAATGCAAAGTATGATTACTCTGATCCAAGAAATATTTAATGCAGTATTTGTACTTTGTTCTGCAATAATAGATTTTGGTCATCAAGTGTTGTATTGTGGAGAGTCTTCTGATTTGTTAGTAGGATTATGTTTGCTTCAAAAGGGCCGTAGCGTTCTCTGTGGACTGACTTTCATTACATAGTGGACTGGTTTAAGGGTTTACAAGCTAGCCTTGAACTTGGGTGCTTGGATTAAGTCCTACTTCTCTTCTAATTTAACCCTGTAGTGATGACAATTATAAAAAGTGTTATCCAGCAAGGGCAAATGAGTGGGTGAACGCATTCTGAAAATGTGGTTTTGATCCTGAGTTAATTCTCCGATGAGAAGCAAACTGATCATTGTTGTGCTACCTTGTTACTCTATGGGAGAAGTTGACGAGTATTTAAACTCCAGGGACAGAAAACAACTTGCTAACTTCCCTCCTCCTAATCCTGAGATAGGTGAGGCTGTTTTCTTAATCAATTGCCACACATTGGAGTAAAAAAGATGAGAGAAGATTCAATACATTCTCCTTTTCTTAGTGGTTACACAACCCGGACAAATCCATTATTCATCTAGTCTGTGACTCTGTGTTATATTAGTTGTCCATGTTCATAAAACTAGTTACCCCCGATAGAATGGTATTAGCGACCTTACTAATATTGATAACCACTGCGCTAAGTACCATAGTGCAGATATTGATCATTATGCCATATTCATTTCAAAATTGATCCATTCCACTCTTCTTTGATTTAGAAACCCTCAAGCCTTCTATTTGTTTGGCATAGAGTGTCCTGTGCTGGACCTGTAAACTTACACCTCAGAGAGAGACCTTTAAATTGAGATATTTAATCCGTGGATTTGCACTTAAATGATTTAGATGGATTTGTTCTTTAAGTATCCCATGTCTTAGTTTGAGAATCTGAAATCTTGTAGGAATCTCTATATTTACTTCCTGCCTACTCAGGTAGAGGCGCTGATGAGAAAGGATTAGAGGCCCTGATGAGAAAGGATTTATATCATGATATGCTACTCTTGAGTATCAACGTATATACTCCATTTTTCAATAAGATATAGTAAGCTTTAGAGAGTGATGACTAGTATATACTATATAGTATAAAATAAGATATAGTAAGCTTTAGAGAGTGATGACTAGGAGGATATAGTGTAAAACAAGACTGATACTGATAACACCTCAAATAATCACACTTCGTTTGCCACATCAAAAATATTGTGGTACCACGGATAAGGATACTGATATTGACTGCACCAGGCCCAAGCTTATAAACACTGTGATCTTATAGTAGATGAACCCTACTAATTGCTGTTATTTTACAAATTGAAGAACTTGCACGGCTTAAGAGGTTTTTGTACAGCAGTTCTTGGATTCACTCTTGCAGGTTCGAAAGATTAATCACCTTTTGTCTACTTCCCAAGCTATAACCCAGACTCTTCGGATACATAATTTAGCTTCTCCTCTTCCTCCTGTTGCTCCAATGTCTCATAGAGTGGAGCATTCCTGGTCTCAGGAAGCCACAAACTCAACAGACCACTAAAGATGGAAAGGGCCCCGAATACCAAAAAGGAAAGAGAGGGGTTCTGTCGGCCAAGAACAACTAGCAGAGGAGCGAGCGAAGCCCCTAACATCAAGGCTTGGCGCAACAGAGACACAGCAAAGTTTCTCATATTGGTGGGGAAAAGCTCAACGCAGTAGATATACAGCACATCAAATGCTGTTGAAGCAGCCATGAATCCTATTGATTCTAATGTCAGTTGTGTGCAGCTCCATTTATATTCATCAGTCTTTTCATGTTTACCATGGGATAAAACAACGCGAAGGATGCATGAAACTCCAGCTACGTAAGCTGACTGGGAGAAGAGTTGACGGCGATTTGTGAAGCTCAAGAGCACGCTGCCAATAAAAACTGCTGGAATCTCCATCATTGCATTTAGTGCCACTGTGAAATAGAGATTGAAGTTTAGGTTTTCGACATTGAGTTGGACACCATAATAGGCGAAGCCTACTCCAAAACCTACCACCATAACTGTGGCAATTCTTTTAGCAGCCCATTTAGTGGTCCACAGGTTCATTTCTGTGTCTGATGTTTGTAGTGATTTTCTACCTTGACCAACCATTTTGGAAGGGAATGGCTCTGAGAGACTCAGGTTGTTTGGCAGCTTCTTCCCGTTCAGTGTCGCGTATCTTTCCAAGACCTCGAGTGCTTCTTTGCTTCTTCCCCTGACGAGGAGCCACCGCGGTGACTCTGATACGAAGGGGAGTATAAAGAGGGAGTAGAGGAGAGGGAGAAGAGAGATGATTCTGTATAAATTTCTCCAGTTAGTTCTGGTGGGATAAGCAATCAAGGGGAGCGAAAGGTAGCCTGATGTGAAAAAGAAGAAGCCGTATTGGCCAACTTGACCATGCCATTTGTGGCCAACAGCTTCTGTGGAGAGGACAAGACAGCACACACCGATCCCTGAACGTGCAAACCCACTGGCAAACCGGAGCAGTGCATATATCCAGACATTTGGTGAGAGGGAGGTGAGAAAAGCGGTTAGGGAGGTCAGGAGACATGAAAGGAGCACCGTTCTCTTCCTTCCCAAGAACAATGAGTCAGCCAAGCGACCATAGGCAGCAGACCCTGCCCAGAAATTTTTGTCATATATATCATGAAAAGTTTTGGTCATGTCCAGCATTACTTAAAAAGAAAAATTCTGGTAGAAGGATAAAGGAAGTACCCAGAAGAGAACCAAGGAAGAAGAGGGACGCTGGGATTGCTGCAAGAAACTTTCTGTCACAAATGAGTGCCCACTCTGCAATGGTAGAGCTTGTACTGCCCCCAACCCACTCCCAACTACCTGGCACCAGCCCGCAGACTGAAGAAGCATACCGGCTATCATTGCTGCTATTAATGCACGATGACGATGAACCTATGCATCTCCAAGAAGCAGGTTGGGCGTCACTGAAGATAGTGATCAACATGTTCTGGGAATCAAAAATCCATGCGAGTGATACCAAGAACACATGCAGCAGCTGTGAGAAGCCGAATGATCCAACAAACCTTTCAACTACTTCATCTACTGTCAGCTCTATTTTGTTAGCCATCCTTCCTTTTTCTGTCAGATTTAACATTGCAAACTCTTGCGCTTCGTCTTCGTCTTCCATTTCTTGTTCAACTTGTTAGTGCTTGTGTCACTGTCAACCTCCAATACATATAGACAGAGACTATCCTTTTTTCCTACTTTTTCTTGTAGATTAAACTAATCTCCCTTCTTTGCATTATTACCCGATAAAGTATGAGAAACATATAAAGCAGAGGCTTCTTGTTCACTAGAGATAAATTATTGGAATAAATGAAATTATAGCCCCTAACCCATTTCATATAATTCTTGCACGTAGAATGTAATTATGCATACGCGGAAGGCATAGGCAATAACTAAGTCCTACCAGTACCACATGCATATAATACATATATATATATATATATATATATATATTAATGAACCAAAATATTAAATAAATCATAACCACATATTACATACAATACATGTAAAGTAAACTAAAGGTTGGGCTTGAGTTGATATGGGCTTGCCTCTACCTTCCACTTCAATTTTCCTCTTCCGTGCAAAGTGGTGTTTGAAGTGCTAAAGGCACTTGGAAAGCTCTTTTTCATTTTAACTTACATGAGGAAGAGATAAATATGGTTATTCCTTGCATAATCAAGTATAGCAAGGACTTAAAAGATCTGTTTCAATAGTTTAAGTTCCTGAAAAATGGACAAAAATGTCAATCAACTTTCTTATTTTTAAGTTCCTGAGAAAGGGACAAAAATTAATTCAATTAAATTTTTTATATATACCAAGGATTGTGGATAGTGTTGTTACCTATTCTCCTTTCAAAAAAAAAAAAAAATCCTTTGCTCCTATAGGATTGACTGTTAACTTGCATCTATTTCAATAACCGTCTATCTCAAATTAGGCCGAGTCATAGAAAGAGAACTAAAAATAATAGAGATCTATTCTAATCAATTTCTTAAAATGAGTGAATAGCTTTCCATTAATTAGCTCCTTGAACCACCTTTGCTCTTGGTTTTAGTTTGGCAGCAGCTAGGAGTATTACGAAAGTTGTTCTACCAAAAGAAAAGAAAAGAAAAGCTTATATTTTGTACACAAAGAACATGTCTTTATAGTTTTTTGTTTGGAGCTTACAAATTGCCCACTCCCCCATCTCCTCCCCTTTGAGGGAGAATGAATTCTAATTGGTACTGTGTATAGTTGCATAGCAACTGAAAGTGAAGTTCATGGATTGCCGTAAAAGACAACCATTATAGCCTTTATATATATATATAACACTAGTGGTGGTTTATGTGGCAAGCATGATTGGGACAGATGGCTAGCTATGTGCATTGGCTAGACGTGTTTGCCACTAATGATAGAATTTATGCAAAGGAATTCAAAAAGATGCAAAAAGGTGAATCCTTGTGGCTGCAATCAATCCACACACTATTTCAATACATCATCCCCCTATAGCAGTAAAAAAATGGTAGGTAAAACCTAAAAGAAAAAATGAAAAAAGGATTGACTATTGAAAGGGTATCACGGGAAATCATGGTTTAAGAGACTCTCTGTTAAGACTTGCACAGACAATAGAAATCAAGATAAAGGAAGTTCTTGTGTGATGTATATGGTGTCTCAACTTCAGATAGATTGTGTACATGATTAACTATCATATGTACACGATTGGCATCTTCTTTAAACACAGTCATGCAACTTTTTGTTCGGCTTTTGTTCCGAGTAATCCAGCAAACAGTAATTGCCACCAAAAGAAATACAATATCACCTTGCACTAAAACTTTTTCCTTTTAGCTTTCATAAATACAAATGCAATTCAACTTGATGCTACAAAACAACAGGTGACGTGATACTACAGGTTCTCTTCCTCTGATTTTGTTTCCCAACAAGAATGTGAATTGCGGGAAGTATCAACTTCTCTCAATTGCCAAATTCCAGATTTTGGTCTCATACCTGAGATTAGTAGTTGAAGGAGAACACTCCTAAGCACACCACTAGCTAGCGTTGAAATCTAAGAAAAGCTTCAATTTCGGCAGAAGGATCCCGTGGGTACCATAAGGAGGCTTACTACTCATGATCCAGTCCTTCTCAAGAAGTCCTGCTTTAGCAGCACTGACCATCTCATCATGGAAAGTAGACACGATGCAGTAAATATTAGTCCTCAGAATGTCAGCCATACAATATGCTTTCGAGTACTGAGGGTTTCGTATCCTTTTTCCAGTGCCACCAAAACCCACATCACTCCTTCCTGTGCTCACTGTTGCAAATTTCATAAAAGCCGGACCCGTCACAAGATTTGGGGATTGCAAGTTGATCTTCTTCCCCATAAATGTTTCAACAGCAAGCAAGCAGGACAATAGCGTTGAGATAACAGCCGCATTGCTACCAGAGAGTTGTGCAACCCCAAATCGGTCCTCCTTGTGTGAGTGCGCTGTAAGTGAAGAGCTCGCCCGGGCACACCATGCACATAGCTGCATAAAAGTAGGCAACCATTATTAGCTTCTTTAATTAGCACAGAAACATAACATGGTTCTTTCCTCTCTCTCAACTTTCATTGTGGAAATGCCATTATAACTGATCTTTAAGTACATTAATATTTATAGCTTTAAGACCTCTTTCAATGGTAACTTCTTAAAATGTGCCATTTTGCACTTTTATCATCAATATCTCTAGCCAAGGTGGCGGAATAAATTTGGGCAAGAGTTATTTCCACCCTTTCCTCTCATATTACTATGACTTGAATTTGAGCAACCAATCTAGCATCATCTCTGTTTTTTCATTGTCCTTTCTGACAAGGGGAAAAGAATAATTCTATACAACCGGATGGACAAAAAACATTGAAAATCGGCATAAAAAAGAATGGTTTGTTCTTCTTTTTAAAAGGAGACACTCTAGAAAGATCACAGACAAAAATCAGAGTTCAGAAATAAGGTTCCTATATTGAAAATGGACTCTACGTCAAGGCTCAAACTATATAACCACCATAACACAACTAAGTAAAAGCTTCACAAAATATAAAGCTGTCCTAGCTGTATTGAATATTTCAACTTCACACGATATTTGCTGTTAAATCCATATTGAATGTATCATCCAAATTTGTAAATAGTGAATCATTAAAAATAATAAGAACTGTAGGGTTTAATTAAACTAATACATAATCTTAGGAACACAATGAATTGACAATACAGGTTCTCATTTTCCCCACACCATCTGAGTAAGTTATATTGACAATCATAACTGAAGCAACCACAAATTGAAGCACAAAAGGCAAAATTACATCTGGATAGAGAGCAAGAAACACATATACCATAACATTATACTATAATATAAACATATAAAAGGAATCAGTTCTGAACCTTGATGTTACAAGATGACAGAAGTTTCAATATTGAATGCTGTCATGGGACTCCATATTGCACTGTTATAAGTGTGACTAAACCTATTCCTTCCCAAAATTTGGAATTCCTTCAGTACGCTCAAGTTATAGTATGGGGCTAGGAGGATGCTTTGAGAGGTGGAACAATCGAGAGGGTATTTTCAATGTGAGATCTCAGTACAAGGTGCTTAAGAGAGGTGGGTGAGAGGGCTTTTCTTAGGAAATCTTTAGACGGACGACAGTTCTTGGGGAAATTTGACCTTAGATAGCTTGTTGAAGAGGAGATACATTATAGTCAATTAGTGTTGCTTGTGTAAAAAGGGATGGAGAGAGTCATCTTTTGCTGCATTGGGTTGATGGATATCTGCGGAAACTTCTGAGCTTACTCTTTTTTGGGGGTGGATGATACCCGAGACTGGCGGGTAGCATGAGCTTGCCAGCTCAAGAAGTTAAAAGACTGGGAGGAGAGTCAGTACTGTGTGACAGACAGCTCCACTACGTCTATGGTGGTAAAGATACAATGACAGGAGTCATAGGAAGAGTAGATCCTTTGTAGGTGTGGGATTCCCTATTTATTTCAGGATCACAGGAGCTATTTTTTTCGTAAGTTATTCTATAAGAGCATTTGGATGGGATAAGAGTATAATTATTAAATTTTCCTACTAGCATAGCATATGCATTGCGTAATGCATCCGTTAGGTGCCTTTCTAATGAATATTTTACTTATTAAAAAAAATGGATATGCATATTCTATCTGCACCCTTTATTCAAAGAACATGACCTGAGTATTGAGAGGCGGAGATCCCCGGAAGGATGTAATAAAGTACATAAGGAAAAATTATTTGACCATTGTCCACTACTACTATAAACATAAAGAAGATCAAGAAATCCTCTGCAGACGGTAGAGTGTCCTTTAATAACAAATCAATAGGAGTAAATCACTCCTCTAGACAGGGAGCAACCTAGAGGATGTAAAGTGGCACAAGATGTTGAGAGTAAAGATAACATATATTTAAAAATCAGAACTGAGAAAATCAACATATGAATTCCATAAATTTGCAGACAGAAGACTGCCAAATAAACATGACAATAGGACCTGAATACAGGTGTCCTGTTCTACCCAAGAGATGTATGATAGCACAAACAAGAAATCATAAATGCAACAGTAAGATAAACAAAGGGAAAAGAAAGAATTACACATACATTGAGATTAATTCGTGTGGAAAGCAAGAATTATATACGCTGATAATAATCCGAATACCAATTTAACAATGAATTTTGTACCTGCAAGTCATTAAATGGTTCATAGAATCTTGAGTATAGTTGTGAATTCGTTGGTGACTGTAACTGATGAGATAATTGTAAGGATTTCTCAACTGAAGAACCATCCAAACCTTCACCCAACTTCAATGCTAGTTGTTCTAGGGGCTTCAAGCATACAGCTATAACTCTTTTGTAAGTATCTCCGGTTTCCTCAAAGAAGGCAGCTCTACGCCAAGTATCAACATTACGTTCACAAACCATGCAGAGATCAAGATAAGCAAGATACTGCAGAAGAGATCTGGGCGGGCTACCCTCCAGTGTTGCAAGGAGAGGTTCACTTGGATTTGTTTCTGCTGCGGCTGATCCCTTTGGGGGTGCAAATATGAACCTTTTTGTATTTAGCACCTATATAACCACTCAAAAATGTCAATTAACACTAGAAATGATATTGAAGAACAATTCAAAATAGATGGTATCTTGTAATTTAAACTATCACCTAATGTACATGAGCTGATATGCAATGCCAGCTCATGTACTCTAGTACGCCCCTGATCTCTTGTACTCCAATTTCTTTCTTCTTCTTTTTTAATGAAATCATCCCACTCGGGAAAAATATATATATATATATACACACACACACGCAATGCCTCTCTCAAGAATTGCAGCACAATGTGTGTAAACAGGGATGGAAATTGCAATAGAACTGATATTTTGAAGAACCAACCTGATGTAAATGATGGCTTAATTCCCAACAGAGAAAAACTATGAAACTTCCAACAAAAAAGATGATTTGCTCAGCCAAGAATTTTCCCATTGTAACTCGACCGGTAGACTCATTAGGCAGAAAAACTGTCAGCACAGCTGAGAAAAGGTAACCCACAGTTGAAAGCTTTAACGCTTTTCCAATAGCTGAAGGGATCCCCATCTTGAAGCTGAAGAAAGGAGGACGCTGTAGATATGAGCAATCAGAACTTAGTCACAAGCATGAATGCATGATCAATAAGAAACCAAATCACAATAAACTAAACTATAGTTCCAAACGACATGCAAATAAATACAAGTGAGAACAACAAATTCCACAAAGAGGAAACAAATATGATGAATGTGAGTCGATAACTCGGAGATACAAAGTTAAAAAATTGATCATGAATGTTGATCATATGAACACATCAGTTGTAATAATAAAATGGGTATCATATCAGTCCAGCTACTAGCAACAGAAGGCCAGCAACATTATGGGCAAGTTATGCTAATTGTATATCCAACTTGTGAACCCCAGCAGCAAATCAAACTATTCTCTCTCTAAATATTGTTAAAAGACATGCTTCAAAGTTGCAGTGAATAATAGATGTATGCTTCCCAAAATCTCAAAACCTATGTTTCAAGGACTTTCAAATTAATGAAGTAGCCATGTCGGACTACTCTTTTTAAGCATCAATCCTTTCCCATGAACATTTAGTCATGTCTTTGTGTCTTGGCTTTGGAGATTCTCATAAATCCATATGAATTTAGTGTCTTAGTCCATATGAATTGCCTCAAAGCCACTCAAGATATGTAGTGCATTAACTTGAATAAGTATCTTATACTCAATAGTTGTTATAACATAAATAAAATCATAAAACAAAAATAGAATTCTCATTTTGGATGCTAAGACTGACTGCTAAAAGGAAAGGATTGATGTTTTGATTACTTATATGCTATGTTTGAAAGAACCGAATCAGCGGCTTTGATTTGGATTGGAATTGAAAGAGATTTGGTTAAAATTTTGAACTAAATTTACTTCCATCTCAAATCCAAAGTACAGATTCAGTGCTCCCAAAAGCAACAATAATGTTTTCGAGTATTCATGGCTTCTCACAAATGGAAAACTTGGCCCAAGACTACAAAAGCCAATCCACCATATTAGGGTAGTTGAGTGAAGGTTCTCAGATATAAAGATTGCCCAAATTGAATTAAAGGCGGAACATCAAAAGATTTAACCTAAAAGGAGGCACAAAACTAGCCAAAGACTGATACTGATAAACATATTTAGATATAGACAGGCACACATGCATAAATACATACACAAAATGAAAGACCTAGAGAACAAACAAATACTAAAAGTCACCTGAATAATGGGGAACTCCAAAACCCATCGCCTCTTGAAGATATAATGCAACCCGTAAAAGAACCCAACGACCAAACCCCTAAACCCTAGTGTCTCCAAGAGGTACCGCGTCGGTAGTCCAGCAAAAGCGTCGCAGTTCCAGCAAACACAAACCACCGATAAAAAACCCGACCACGCAGACGAAGTCAAGAACAGAAGAAAACCCAAAGAAACCGTCGCCCGCCGACGAAAATCGGACGAAGGGGACTGACCACCGGAGACGAAGATGAATCGGACGAGTCCGAGGGCGAGTTCGGACAGGGAAGCGGAGCGGTGGGGTTGCGGAGAAGCGACGGCGAAGACGGAGGCGGAGAAGAGGAGGAGAGAGAGGTTAAATAAGAGGAAAGCGAGGAAGCCTGAGAAAGAGGGAGAGAGGGGGTTTTGAGTGAAGTGTGAGAGAAGCAAGGATTTACATAGAAGGAAAATCGCTGTTGACTGAACCGATTGCCAAATCAGAAACCCTAGAAATCTATTCTTGATGAGCATGTCTCCATCTCCGACTCCACCTAGAGAGGACATCTCTTGAATTTCTTGAAAATATTTTTGAGACGTTCGTTGTGTGCGTTTCACTGTCTCCAAGCTGCTAGCATTTCTAAGCTCTTTATAGGCGGGAACATTAGCGGCGAAAAAAAAATAATAATAAGCACAAAGTGCCTATTGCTTGTCCAGACGTGCATATCAACTCTTAACCTAATTGGCTCTTTATAATTTTTTTTTTTAATGAATAATTAGAAAGTTTAAAAATCATTCTTTAAATTTGGTATATCTCAAGAGTTGGAATCCTCTATGATCTGAATCACTCAAGTATTTTATTTTTTCATGTAAATATGATTGAAAAAAAAAAATTATAATTTTTTTATAGCCTAATTGAAAAGAAAAAAATTATAATGCCCCCCTAAAGTTTTTACTCTCCAAATTTATCTCCATAACTTTTTATTTCTTCTCTTTCTCTTTAAATTCATTTAATTTCCTTACAAACAAATTAAATTTTCCCTTTTCAATCAAAAACTTTAATTTTTTACTCTTTTCCTTTTCCTTTTCCTTTCAAGTTCTCTTATTTTTCTTTTATTCTTCTTATATTTGTCAAGTATTCATTTGTTAAATTCAGACATTAAAATGTGATGGCTTGTAACTAGGTCATCATCTATGAAGATCAATATAAACTTGGACAACACTTGGTGCTTGAGCATCCTGAGTAACTCAAGTTCCAATCCATCCTGTGCTCATGTGTGCGCGCGCGCATATACAAGTTACAAGGATAGCCCTAGCCTGTACAAAGATCTAAAGGCCAAAGAAACTTAAAAGAGCCAAAAAGGAATAAGCAAAACACAACCATAGAGAAAGCAGCACTGGACAGCAAAACAAGCATCAATCAACAAGAAGGAAGACAAATAGGAGAGAAACTGTAAGCCCCAAAATTACATTACCCCGGCCATCAGCACATTTGAAGAAGAGCCCACTCATGTTGCAGCCACAGCCCTTGGGATACCAGAAATCCCTTCATCGACCGCAACTTTAGTTTAACAATGTCTATAATTCTTTTTTTGGAGAGAAACCACTGTTTGGTGTATTCTTTATTTTCTAAAAAGCAGAAAAAGATGTGTGACACAGATCATTTCCATGCCCTACAATCTCTTTCTCACACACAAACTAACAGATTTGATCATTGCCACAGGGTAATTTGATTAACCATGTTGATAAAGCCTGGTACACCTCTCTATCCATAACCTCTCACTAAAAGATAGTCATAATATATAGTGATACAGATCCGTGCAGTATATATATCTCAACAATATTAAACTGGTGCACGAGAGGATCCTAATTAGCCGTTCATTTTGATAAGCAATACATAAATAACAGTACTCAATTTTAGAGAGAGATTTACAAAAATTAGTTTACATGTTTAACAACGTGATCCTTGGGAGCATGGCTTTATCTTTGCACTCCATCACATTCAATCTAAGTGCTAGACAATGGTGTTTCTAGCTCATCAATACTGTCTTGTGTTTTGCTTATAGGCTTGGCGGAGATCAGATCTGGGCTTTGCAACTTCACAAATATTACCCTGCCATCCAGAAACTGCAAGAAAGTGGTTGAGGCTCGTTTTATTCAAGGGTGATGACTGATTTCACATCTATAAATTAAAAGAACCCAGAGAGGGTTTACAGAACAGATTGATCAATTTGAAAAAATTAAATAATTACTTGAAAATTCATTTTCTCTTATTTAAAAGGAGAATTTAGAGTTGATTGAGGCGGCACCACTCAAGTCACAGCCGCCATCGCCGGTGAGCCCTCTCAGGTAATTGCAGATTCCCTCCCCGTTCCAGTTCACCGCACTCCAAATTCGCCTATTTGACGGCAAACCAAGCAATCTTCGAAGCCACCAACAGAGCGATGAAGATTCACATCGTCGATTTTGGGATCGGGCGATGGCGGAGCTAGACTACGAAGCTAATGATAGGCGTTGAACAGAGATCGGTGTTGGTGACAATAGGGGAAGACTCCAGCGAAGGCTACGATGGTAGCGGGATCATCGGATAATGGAGTGCTCGTCGTTCCATTCCGACTACAGGAACAGCCATGAACAACTCCATAACTGCCGTCGATGAGACGCTGCATTCTCGAGCTCTCCTCCACGATTCTGTCGCCATCCACGACGTCCACGGTAGTTCTGCTGTGAGCTTCTCGGAGCTCGGCTTTGATGGAGCGACGGCAGCGGCGACAAAAGCGAAACCCAAAGAAGAGAGAGAAAAAGTCTGTTTCTCTCGGTCCCTTCAGTCTTCTGTGCGCTGGCAAATTAAATAAAAAAATAATTTTTTATTACACGTGTTAACAATTGATTGGTGTAGTCCACCAACTAAGCAAACAATAATTTCTCCTCTAACACACTTTTTAACCCATTAGACGTACAGGGGTAGACTCAGAGGATTAGAAAAGTTCTAACTGGTAAGATAAGGTGGCATGAAAAACCAATGGCTTCACTTAAGATTTATACATTCATTATTATATTGTTGTTGTGATGATTAGGATTAAAAAAAAAAAAAAACTCCTAAGAACTATAAAAAGATAATAATAATAACATTGTATTAAAGAATATTATTGTAAAATTACCAATACAAGTGTTTGAAAAAAATTTATTATCAAATAAAGTTAAAAATAAATTAATTTTAAAAAGTACATGTTACCAAACCCTTGAAAGATGTTAATTTTAATAATAATTATTAATATTATTAAAATATTAATAATAGAAAGAAAAATAATTGAAAAATGTTTTGAATATTAATTATAGGGTTGAGAATAAATAATTAATTAGAGTAAAAATAATATTCGAAAAGAATTAAGGTTTAGAAATTCACGCACAACACATCCAAGGTGTTTTCTAACAATTTGATTGATCCATGACATGACAAAACTAGTAATTTAATACGTAGGGAATTCAAAGTATCCATCGTGTTCATAGTCGATGATAAATCAAAGCACTATACTAAGCATTCATCATGCCCACGATCAATGATGAATCAAAGAATTATACAGAATAAATAATTTTCCAAAATTAAAATCAATTTAAGAAAATGAAAATTTACCATAGCATATATAATGGAGTTTGTTGTGCCTCGTGTCTTGGTTCCTCTTCATTTATTCTTTTTAAAAGGTTTTTGTCTTGGTGCCTCGTGTCATGGCTCTAAAGTAGTTTTAGGTAATGCTTATATAACTAAAACAATATGTGTAAAGCTCATATCCCCTCCAAAATTATTTGACAACGAAAAAAAATAATAATAATAAAATGTCAAAACAATCACTAGATAATTTTATTTTAATTTTAGTAAAAAATTTACTTTTTATTTATTTTTATCTTTTTGGTAGTAAAAGGGGACTAAAAATAAAGAAAGTTGTTTGTAAATTCCATAATTTTTAAATTTCTAATTACAAGAAATATCATACAAAATATAGTATATGCTTGCTTTTAAAATTTGGGTAAACTTCACTTACAATACCTCTTTTGAGGTCTATCAATACCCTACATAATTTTTTTTTAACAGTCCAACTTAGTAAAATGTTATTTTATCGTTTTACCCATGAATTATATATTGTCACTTCACGGGCAAAACCAATCTGCTATCAATTTTTTATAAGTGACGTTAACAGAATTGATCAAGTGCTCGGTGAGAGAAAATTGTTACATAAATTAAAATATTATGAGAAATTTGTAAAATTATAAAACGTCCTGAAAAATCTATATAAAACATTGACAAATGATAGAGGAGGTTGGTGGAATTTAACCTTCAAAATTTCACAAAGCTTCCATTCTAAACTTATTCACATTTTTCAAAATTTGTAAGGAACGTTCCAGCCAGGGCCGGCCCTGGGATAAGGCGACTAAGGCGGTGGCCGGGCCTCCAATTTGGAAGGGCTTCAAATTTAGGACTATAATTAATGTAAATATTGCAGTATATGCCTAACATTCATACCACAAAATTTATGACATTAAATATATATATATATATATATATATATTATGGCAATAAATACACTTACTTTATCAATTGTATATTGAATGA
>JAOTQH010000008.1:5521628-5535676 GCA_025631255.1 Cornus kousa | reverse complement strand
ATACCGAATATGGAAGAAGGTTTACACTAGCCCCTAAATCAAAAAGCGCCCGGTTAATGAAATGATCACCAATGATGCATCATGTGGTAGGTGAACCGGGGTCCTTAAACTTTGGCAAAGTGTTGCGTTGCAAGATTGAGCTCACTTGTTCAGTTAAAACCACTTTTCTAGGCGCTTAGCTTTTGTTCTTCCGCTTTTGGGTGCACAAGTCTTTCAAAAAATTGGCATAAGTTCATTGCATTCATAGTTTAAGTTGCATTCAGTCATAATAACTTGTGTTATTGTTGGCTTCCTTTCTTTTATACGTTTAACACCATGGTTGTCACGCGTGGAGAGTCTTTACGTCAGGGCATTGAGGAGCAGGTGGCTGACACCGAGTTCACCCGAGGTCCGGGAAGCCTAGGGTTCCAGTTCGTGGTGTGGATGCTAATCCACCACTGGCACCGACTTATGAGCAGCGAGTGGCTCAGGGAATCAATCAGGGGATCGCTAAATCTCTACAGGAGTTGATACGCAGACAGGTGGCAGGGATATAGATTGCAGCACCAACACCGGTACCAATAGTCAATGAGGCACTAGAGTACTTCATGCGACTACAGAGGGTCAAGTGTAACGTTACCAATTCTCCCTATTTTATAATTTTTGAAATTTATTTGATTTTTCTGGATTATTTTAATTCTTGCCTCATTTTGCGTGCCACGCGGGCCCCGAGGGGCGTTTTGGTCATTTTCTCGAGCTGAGGGTTTTGGAAGTGTATTTTTAATCAGTTTAAGTCATTTGAAAGCAACAGTATCATTTTTAGAATTTTTCAAGAGGACGGAGCGATTTCCGAACTCAGGAGGTTCTCCCGGTTTTGTCATTTTAAGAGAGGGGCATAATGGACTTTTCTCATTTATATGTATTCATCTATATATATATTAAAGGTAGATGTTTTAGGGCTAGAGATGTTGTTACAAAGGAAGACCATGGGCAAGGAAGTAATTTTACCTAAATTTAGTGTCCACAAGAATTAGACACATGGCACACCTAGAACCATGGAATTATTGTGTAGGAATTAACCCCATTTCTCTCCCTCTTCATTTGGCCGAAAATCCCTTCCTCCCTCTCTTAGTTTTCTTCATCCTGTCTTATACTCTTATTTCTCCATTGTTGCAAGCTTGATTTGTGGTGTTTAAAGTGAGGTTTTGGAGGTGGTCAAGAAGGGGTGTTGGAGAGCTTGGCATGAGCTTTCATTAGTGACCATTATTGTAAAGAGCTAGGAATTTCAAAAAATTGGGGATTTCTCTTCAAAGAGGTAGGGTTTATCTAATTGTCAATTTCCTTGGAATTGGTAGTTAATTAGATGACTTTCCCTCATTTGACATGCTAATTTGATGTTAATTGAATAATGAAGACTTTAGGGTTTTGGTTGATGCATAATCCTTGTCTAATTAATATGTTTGATGGAATTAATTGTTTATCTTGTGTATGAATTTCAATTGACATGCTATGAAGTTCTTATGTGGTGGATTATCTCTATTACTCTTTGTATAGTTATTTTGATGTATGTAGAAGCATGTTTAAGTTGTGGGATTACCTTGTTGTGGTTGTAAAATTATTTATTTTATAATGAAGGCATGATGAAAATTTGAAATGTTGAAATCAAAATATTTCATATGCATGACATGAGGGTATTAATGGGTATAAGAGAGGTGAGGGTGTGGATGATATGTGTTGAAGTGTGGAAGTGATGCGTGGATATACGATGGTATAGACGGAATGTGTGATTATGTGAGGGTAGGGTGTGATGTGTGGTTGCATTGGCATCTTGTGCATAGCATTGAATATGATGGTGTGTGAATTATTTAAAAATTGAGGTGTCGTATGTGAATCCCTCGCATGATCCCCGTCTCTTTTTCCTATTCATTGCTTGTAAGGCATGTAATTATTTACCGTGCTTAAGGAGATGCCACTTAGGTATTCTCTACTGAGCCTTGTGCTCACTCCTCTACTTATTATCATTTTTCAGGGATTGAAGATGAGCCGGTGAATAATATACATCCATGGATATCAATGTAGATAGGACTTCACTTTTATTTATACCAAAGCTATGTAAATTTTGGCCATAGAGGCCTTACTCTTGTATTTAATTCCTTTGAATTTTGTATAAAATGAGATTTATGTAATTCGATCTTTAAACGATGTATTGGTACGTGTTATGTATCCTACAAAATTTTTGTTATCAATATGTATTATTCTTGCAACATGTTAAATGATTGGATTCATCTTGTACATGGCCCTTGGATAATGAAATTAAGTTTTACTCACTCAAAATCAGTTTGTGTGCATTTTAAGTAATGTGCGGCAAATTACATTAATAACGTAGTTGTTGTTATTGAATTTATTACTGAAATGTATTGAATTTTACACGTGAGTGAAGTGGCGTGGGTGGTTAAATTTCCAAATGTCGGTGTACGTGTATCTATTGGATAGTGGTAGTGGAAATAGAAAAATTTCTAGAACCGGTTGACGTATAGCTTCCCATACATCGACCGGTATCTTCACAATGTGTTTGAGTAGTTCACGTCCCAAACCAGTCGACGTATGGCTTCCCATACGTCGATCGGTATCCATTGTAACTCACCTTCCAAACCAGTCGACGTATGGCTTCCCATACGTCGACCGGTATCTCGGCTGTAGGTATCACTACTGTTCATATTCCAAACCAGTCGATGTATGATGCATATACGTCGACCAGTTTATGTTACGTATGTAATTGCTTATTTAAATTCTTAAATTGCACTTTGGCACCCAAGTGAGGTTTCACATAATTATTTTTATTACCCAAATAAGTGCAATAATTATGTTTTGACCACCGAAAAGACTGTATCGCCCCGAAACTCATTTTAATTGTTACGGGACACATGTAAATGACTATGACGTCATTTGGGTCTTAATTTATGGAATTAAGGAAAATTATCATCTTGCCCTTTTCGGACCTTGACATTTAAATTTAATGTGAAATGACTGTGTTGCCCTTGGATGCTTTTGGGTTGGGTTAGGACCCGTTTAATGATTCGGATCAATGAGGAGTTGGGTCGTTACAGTTTTAACCCAAAATAAAGCAAATGTTTTGTTGTAAATTATTTTGAATAGTAATGCGAGACATGTTTGGTAACGTCCATTTGTTGTAAGATTTTTTAAAGTAAAAATAAAAAAATATATTTGGTAAAAAATTATTACAAGTTTGAAAAATATAATGGTGGGCCCGTCTGACATGTGCTTTGTTTTAGACGATTTGTTTTTGGCTAAAATAGAATCAGTGTTTTTGCTGTGGGAATATTTTGAAAAAAAATCGGAAGTATATTTGGGAACGATGTTTTGCTATGGAAATACCGGTCCCGCGTTTTGCTACTGTTATGATTTTGGTCCATGAACAATGACCGCTAGCCCTCTCTATCGGAAAAGAGCGTGTGAGCGTGCTGGCTCTATGCCCTAACTCACGCAAATAAGAAAAAAATAATTTTTTAGTGTTTTCGTTTTGGGCCACTGTTCACGAAGTGTTTTAGCACTGTGTAAAATAAAATAAGGTCGCACCAAACATGTTTTTGTTACCAAAATCGACACTATAGTATCTCCCAAAAAAAAAACAGATATTTATTTTTTAAAATGTCATTTAAGAATTTTTAAAATTATTTTTGTTTTATTTTTTT
Organism: Cornus kousa; assembly: GCA_025631255.1. NCBI lineage: Eukaryota > Viridiplantae > Streptophyta > Magnoliopsida > Cornales > Cornaceae > Cornus > Cornus kousa. The sequence continues at coordinate 5,531,984 of JAOTQH010000008.1, read as the reverse complement.
AGTGTTTATCACTACTGTTCCGTTGTTAAATTTCTGAAACAGGTAAAAAAAACCAAATTGTGTTTGGATACTATTCGCAAAACATTTTGCTACCATACAAAATAAAAAAAAAAATTTTTTTTTTTTATCAAACGTGACTTCTGTACCAACAAAAACAAAATCACCAAAAATAACAATGTACCAAACAGGCCCTAAACCAAACCACATATTTTGGAATGTAACTTGGAATTGGGGACGAGTGAGGACCGAGGAGTGGGAAACGTGAACTGGTTGCTATTTTTTTATATTTAACGGTAAAAACCTGATTGTTATTTGTTACTAGTTCTTGTTTTTTTTAGAGAGAGAAACTAAGCGACAGAGAGAGGGCCGGGGACGGAGTTGTCATTTTCAACACCTACTGGCTACTGCTACTTTAAATAGAGTTTTCGATGGGAGGTTTGGGGATTTTACAAGGACCAGTAGTAGTGACTGAGGACTCGCCTTGATATATATATATATATATATATAGTTCACACTCTGTATCTATCTACCAGAAGGGTGGAACACGAGGTGAGAAATGCTTGTTTTTACTGAATCTTCTACTTCTCAGAATGCGATTCTCTTTATTGTGAGTTGATTTTGGTGATTTGTTAGTGTGGATCTAGTTTTTTTTTTTTTTGGTAGACTGTTCGCTTTCGGATCTTGCATCGCTTTTCGTTTGAAGGTTTCTGGATATCCTCTTTTAAGCATATTTCGGATCTGATCTTCAACTACATCGATACTCAGATTCTGAGTTCATTTCTCAAATTTTCTGTAACTTGTATGGCTATATAAGATAGTTTCTGTTCTTAGATTTCGTATGAGTTTTCCGATATTCTCTCTCTCCAAATTTCAACACGAAACCAAGTGGTTTTGGTAGAACAGCCTGAATTTAACTTAATTTTGTTCTTATTTTAATTATTTAATTTTCGTTTTCTTGTTCGAATTGATTTAAGACCCCATAAATGAATAGAACATCCGATGAACAAATTATTGTGTCTTCTTCGTTCTGTTTTTGGTACTGTCATCTGGTGCTTAATAAATAAATATGGATATTGTTTCAGTTATGTGCTCAGTTGTATGCTTGTATTATTTTGGTCCTGGAAGGTACCAAATCTTAGAGTGTGTTTGGTGAATTCCTCAGTTATTTTATGACAATTTTGTGACGAACTGAATTGAATTGAATTGAAACAGTTGGGCTTGTGCTGTGCAATGCTTTAGAATGTGTACGTTTAAAATATGTGATTTGGGGGTTGTTGGGTTTGCTAATGTACTCAAAATTTTCTTGTATCTGTCGTTTTTTGTTCTTCAGATAAGCAAATAAATATATTATTGTCATTTTTCTGCTATTTCATCCATGAATATTGAATTAGAACGATTAGGTTTGATTAGCTTTTGATTTTTTAACTTCTTGTTATGGCTTTGGCTGCATATTTTACTTTTGTTTTGGTAACTGATTTATTTTTTACTGCGTCTGTTAATAGATTCACTGTTGGCTTGTAATAGGAGTAATTATTGTTAATATTTCTCTTCTTATTATTCTTATTTGAATTCACATGATTCATGTAAGTTTTAGATGAATTTTGACTGCTGCTCGACCATTTGATAAATAATATTTAGTTGTATTGGTATCAGTTGTTATCATGGTGAGGAAGAGGAGAACTGAACTTCCCAGTGGGGGAGAGAGTTCTGGGTCCCAGGAAGCAAGTGGAGGACGTGGTGGTGGTACCCAACGCCCACCTGGACAACAAGCACCGCAACAGCAGCAGGGAGTTGGATATCAAGGAGGAGGAGGAGCAGCAGGAGGGAGAGGTTTAGGTCCTCAATCTCAGTATGGAGGTCGTGGTGGCCGTGGTGGTGGAGCTCAACGTGGTGGAATAACTCCCCAGCAGAGTTATGGTGGCCCTCCTGAGTATCATCATCATGGCAGGGGAATTCAGCAGCAGCCACGAGGAGGAGTGCCTCAGCGCCGTGGAAGTGGCAGCCGTGGGGTAGGGCCTCCTGCTGGTGGACCTTCTAGACCACCTGTTCCCGAGCTGTACCAAGCAACCCAGGCTCCGTCTCAGACCGGAGCTGCCACTCAGCCGGTGTCTTATGGGAGATCGCCTGAAATGCATCCCGAGGCCAGTTCTTCATCTAGTCTACCTGAGCCAAGCACTTTGCAAGCGACACAGCAGTTTCAGCAGCTTTCTGTTCAGCAAGAAGGGTCTTCTAGCCAAGCAATTCAACCTGTGCCTCCATCAAGTAAATCCGTGAGATTCCCTCTTCGACCGGGCAAGGGTAGCACAGGTACCAGGTGTATTGTCAAGGCCAACCACTTTTTTGCAGAATTACCAGACAAGGATTTGCATCAGTATGATGTTAGTAATCTCCTTTTAATGCCTCTTTGTACTTTTCTTATTTGTCAAGGCTGCTGAAATGGTCATAGTGTAAACCACTTTCTTGATGTGATGATAGGTTTCAATTACCCCCGAGGTCACATCACGAGGTGTCAACCGTGCTGTGATGGAACAACTGGTGAAACTTTACAAGGAGTCTCATCTTGGAAAGCGACTTCCTGCCTATGATGGAAGAAAGAGTCTCTATACTGCGGGTCCTCTGCCTTTCATTTCGAAAGAGTTTAAAATCACCCTCATTGACGAGGATGATGGATCAGGCGGTGCCAGGTTTTTGCTTACAATTTCTTAGAATTTCCTTTTCTGTTACACTGTGCACTTGCTTGTTCAATATATAGCTAATTCTACCTGATCTTTTCGTACTTTCTTTTCTTTGATGCAGGAGAGAGAGGGAATTTAAAGTTGTTATTAAACTGGCTGCAAGAGCCGATTTGCACCATTTAGGATTGTTTTTACAGGGGAGGCAGGCAGATGCACCGCAAGAAGCTCTTCAGGTTTTGGACATTGTTCTGCGGGAATTGCCCACAACTCGGTAATCCATGGGTTTAGTGTCATTTCACTCAATTTATTATTGTTATTGTTGTTATAAGTGATACTATTGCAAATATTGTTATTTTAATCTTAGAATTTTTTGTTGTTTTGTTTTGCTGATTAGTTATTGTTATGGTATTTGTTGTAGCTATTGTCCTGTGGGGCGATCATTTTATTCCCCTGACTTGGGGAGAAGGCAGCCATTGGGTGAGGGTTTGGAGAGTTGGCGTGGATTTTATCAGAGCATTCGCCCAACTCAGATGGGGCTGTCATTGAATATTGGTACTTGTCTTTTAACATGATTTATGTACCCTTATCTGTATTTTCTTAGTTCTTTATTGTTATCAGTGCCTTTACAGTTTGTTTTAGTTATATGTGCCTCCATTTACTACTGATTGTGTTCTTATGTAACTTAAAAATGGTTTAATGGTGTAGATATGTCCTCTACTGCTTTCATTGAGCCGTTGCCTGTTATAGACTTTGTAGCCCAGCTTCTATGCCGGGAAATTTCTTCTAGACCTTTGTCTGACGCTGATCGTGTAAAGGTTAGATTCTGTTCATTCTCTATGATGATTAAAGTATACTTGCACTTGTAAATGTATTATTCTGTTCATTTCATCATGATAGGGGTTTGATTACATAATCTACTGCTCTTTCCTGATTCCTTTTGCTATTTGAGCTTGTCTGTGGATGATCAATCTGTTTCAGATGTCTTTCTTCGTACCTGAAGTCACATTTCATTTTAAATTTATGATCTATCAATTGCAATGACCAATAAGTCCCTATGGAATTATAATAAGACAATGAAGTCCTCCTATAGTTAAAATATTTCCAATTAAGTTCACTATTATATTAACAATTCAGTATTTTTTTCCTTTCTTATTGAAGTACCTATAATATCCCTTTCCTATTAAATTACTAATTGTTCATTCAAATATGGAACTAGTACCGAAGTTTTTCAAAAAACAAATAGAAATCTACAGTTTAATAGCCACCAAATTAAGCAATTATCTAAATATTAACAAATTAATTATGTAACTATTTGTGGTGAAACTTATTGTTGCATGTTTGATAAGTTTCACGATTTGTGTGTGTGTGTCTGTCTGTGTAGCATACTCATGACAATCAATGAATTATGTAAAGGGTTTTCATTTTTTTTTTTAATTTCCCACTTCATATTTTTTGAAACAAGTAATTTCAAGAAGTAAAGTGAAATTTATGTAAATTTGTGACTATGTTATATAAAAGAGTGTATCAAGATAGTATGAATTTTTCTTTAGAATTTATATATTTTAATAAGAAAGGACATTAGAGGTATTTCAATTGGGAAGGCCAATACAGAAAAATATTTGTGGAACTTAGTTGAAAATATTTACTAAAGTGTGACTTTGCTCAGACATAATTTCATAGGATTGATTGCTCCTTGCAATTGGAAAGTAGGGACTAACTAGTAATTTTCACTATAACTTTTTGTATGGAATGTTTCTTGTAGTTGTAGTTCATCATCAGTCAATTTATGTTGCGGTAAAAAGTTATCTGTCAACTATTGTTTCCCCCCTTACCCTGTTATGTTACTTCTGCTCATCTAAATGTATATTTAGATTTCCCATGTTTATTCTGTGTCTTTAATTTATATATTACTCTTTATCAAATAATGTGCATCCATCTTAGCTTCGTATGTGTGTGTGATTCTAGGTCTCTATTATATTGTGAGGAGTCAATTTTTGGTTTTCTTTTTAATTTAGTTGATCATATTCAGTTCTTTCTTCAAATAGAGCCGCATGGATCACATTTATGACAGCTCACATGAAGTTTGCATGTGGTAGATATGTGTTTTGTTGCTTATCTGGATCATTTAATTTACTTGCATCACAGATAAAAAAAGCTCTAAGAGGAGTTAAGGTTGAAGTTACTCACCGTGGAAATATGCGCAGAAAATATCGTATATCTGGTTTAACATCTCAAGCAACAAGAGAACTGACGTAAGGGACAATATCTAGTTTGTAATTTTCAATGAATTGTTCACTTTCCCTAGACTGTATAATTTGTGATTTGTGTTAAGATGATCTTTGCACATTTCTTAGCTGATGACATGTTTCATTTTTGGTATATATTAGTTTTCCGGTGGATGAAAGGGGTACAATGAAATCTGTTGTTGAGTACTTCCAAGAGACTTATGGTTTTGTCATTCAACATACTCAATGGCCCTGTTTACAGGTTGGAAATCAGCAGAGGCCGAATTATTTGCCTATGGAGGTCAATACTTAACTTTTCTTTGTGATCCCTAATATTGTGGTTGTGTAAGCTTATGTGTTATTCATCAATTTAGGTCTGCAAGATTGTTGAGGGTCAAAGGTATTCCAAAAGGTTGAATGAGAGACAGATCACTGCTTTGCTGAAGGTGACCTGTCAGCGTCCTCAAGAAAGAGAGTATGATATTCTTAAGGTTTGTTTGGTGTGGCAAGGTCTTCTATTTTCATACTCTTCATTGTTCATTGTGGTAGGTTGTAGATATGTGCTTTCATTTTTGAAATAAAAATTGGCAATATTTTGGGTAAAAGTTGTGTCTTTTTGTTTCATTAGTCTGTTGTGATATTTGAAGAGTATGACTGACTTCTTTAAGTTCATGAATACAAGCTGTTTCTGATAAATTTTGGTCATCATGCTACGCGTCTTCAGTTTTTTTGATGCTGTTATTTTCTAAAATATCTTGATGATCTAGACTTACCAAAAAAAAAAAAAAATATCTTGATGATCTAGTATAGTTTAAAGTTAGTCTAGTACAAAGTTGAACAAGATAAAAGTCTGGATTTTGAGAGTTGGTTTTTGGTTTAAATCTAGATTTCATGTATTAAATGAAGAGATGCATTGTTTCAGAACGTTACTTAGGTTGTTTCTAATTACTATAAGATTCTTCTGTTTGTTGTGCACGCGCGCTTGTTCAGCATACTGGATGTATGTAGTTCCTGGCAAAGGTACCTCTCTACATGCTAGGTCTCTTCTGGCATTTTGTAGGACTTTTCTCTGGTTTTAGTATCGTGTATACTTTGTATCACTCCCCAAACCATCAGAATAAAAAATCATCCTGAATATGAGGTGATTTACTATTATGTCCACTTCTTTGAATACCAATTGAAATGTCAAGGCCTAATTTAAGTTGAATTACGGCTAGATTACAAAATTGTCTAGATCCAACCTCAACTTTGAAAATTCATATTTCACAAACCATTATTTCAAGTTTCATGAAATTGACTTCTAAAAACTAGACACATCAAAAATGCATGGAAAAATAATCGAAGCAGTTTAAGAATCTCATTTTACAATTATTTAAGAATTTCCAAAATGTTGCAAGCTTGCAACGAGGTTATTGAAAGAATTGATTTACAGACATTTGAATAACTGAGAATTATACACTATAATTCTAGTGACAAGTACATTTCCAGAAAGTAGACTAACTAAACTTCTCAATCATATGTGGTACATGATTGTACTCAATCGGCCTGCACTTGGTCTTCAACCTCGTCTATATTTGGTCTTGTTAGAGAGTCGCAGTCGATCAACGCTTACTAAACTTCTCAATCATACTGTACATGATTGTTCTATTATGGTAGGTGTCTTAAATGTGTTTCTGAAGTTGGTTCATTTGCATTCCAGTTTGGCTTGATGAACCCAAGACAGTTTTTTCTTTTCTTTTTTCTTATTTAATTTCTGTGTAGTTACTAGTCTTTGTGACACGCAAAATTACATTTCTATGTTTGTACAATGTGTCTTTGCCAAATTTCTGACTTATGGAGGTTGTTTACTTGGGAGCCTAAATTTTTCTTTATTATGTATTCTATAGTTTTCACCCCTTGGCAACTCTAATTTTATTTTTGCTGCAATCCAAGAGCTTTAAATTTCCAGACAAGATTTCTATATATTAATTGGAAAACTAAGAATATATTGGAAAAGGAGCAAATTTCAGCGACTATTGTACTTCATTTCGAATTTGCAAATCCAAATATTGATTAAATATTTCAAATATTTCTAAAATAACTAGAATAAGTATCCAAACTAAAAAGAAATTGTTAATTTTTTCCGTTCCCCTTTTGAACACTTTCTAATATAATATTAGTAATAAAAAAAAAATGTATCCATACTAAATTTATTACATGGAAATTATATTCAATGAATTTATTTTTCAACATTTTATAAACTTTAACCGCTAGTTGTCAGTGCAATCTGAAAGAATATTAGGGGGTGAACTTCACAATCCAGTGGAGTTATTCCAGCCAAGTTCACACAAGTTTTAATGAATGTTTCATCTTAAAATATATCTTGAAAAAAAAACCCCCTAAATTTAACAGTTTTACCTATTCCAAAATCATTTATCACAATCACATCAATTTCATGCATGTATCATGAAACCCTAAGAGGCATCCCTCCTATCATTGCTCATTCAGCACAAGAAGGGCTTGACTGTTGAATGTTTTGCTAAAAGTTTTGGACTTTGTTATCACAGAATCCATTTTGTATTAATGTGCAACTAGGTTGGATTTTTGAATCCAATAATTTTTATGTTCAAAGTTATTAAACTTTATGTAATATCATTCAAACCTTTCAAAGTTCATTTCATAATCCAAACTTAATTTTTTTTACCTATAATTATCTTCACAAACGATATATAAAAATCTTTAAATTTATGCATCTGAAATTTAAAAGCCTTAAATAAAGAATAAATGTTGTAACCAACCGGTCAGTGGCCAAGCGGTACCAAGCCCCTACTTCTCAAAGGGAGGTTAGGGATTCAAGCCTCAGTGGAGGCATGGGTTTGTGAGTACCAACCAAGGAAAAAAGAATAAATGCTGTAAATGTTCATAAAATATAAATTTTTAGAAAAGCTAAGAAATACGTTTCTAATTTAACTACTGACTTATTTTTTGCATAAATACCTGAAATTTTACATGATATTTATCGTCAAAACATAAACTATGTTTGCATGAAGATGGAGGAAATGAAATCCTACATGATTTAGTAAGTGCAAAGATGTGTAAGAATATATTTTCTTTTAGTAGCCAAAACTCTAGGTTTCTTCTCCTTTCTTCCTTTTGTGAGTGTTTTTCTTTTCATTTCCCTTGCTTTCTTCCTCGGTCGAGTGTGTGTTCACTTTCTGCTATCTTTTCGATTTCTCTTATTCTGTCTTGATTTCTCTCTCTCTCTTTGTTATATCTGTGTTCTATTATATATGTACTCTCTCTCTCTCTTGTATTTCTCATCTAGTATATATGCATGTGTATATATATATATATATATTTATTTTCCTTTTTTCCATAAATGTTTGGTCCTACTACATGTTTAGTATTTGTTTAAGTCAAAATCTGAGCGAACCAGCAACATACTATATTCTTTTTTGCTAATTTGGTCCTCTACTTCCGGAATAACTCCCGTAATAACCGTGTCTAACGTACTCTTATCAATAATTTGCTTTGAAGAGTTGTTATTTCATGCTGCTGCATGGGTTCAAACATTAAACAAGCAACAAAAAGATTATATATATATATATATATATTGCTAGTAGGCTATGTCTAACCGTGTGTTAGAATTTCATCTTGAATAATATATATAGCTTTCCATTGTGTTTATATTTACTCTACCTTTTCCTGTACATTTTGTACAAAATACACACACACACACACACACACACACACACACACACACACACACACTTGGTTAACTGAAATTATTTTCTGAATAAATGGCTGTACTAATAAATTTCCCTGAACCAACGTAGTAGGTCTTCTGGAAGTCTTATTTAATATATATTCTTTGAAAGGTAGCCTTATTTATCTGAAGTTTTTACTCTCCACAGACAGTTCATCACAATGCTTATGCTGAGGATCCTTACGCAAAAGAATTTGGAATAAAAATCAGTGAGAATTTGGCCTCAGTTGAAGCTAGAATTCTACCTGCTCCTTGGGTAATTTATTTAACAATATCTTTCATTATTACTGGATCTCATTTATGTGATCATCTTTTGTTATTTTAAATTTGTTAGTTTCAAGTGACATATGGCTTGGACATTGCTTGTGCAGCTTAAATACCACGACACAGGTCGAGAGAAGAATTGTTTGCCTCAAGTGGGTCAATGGAATATGATGAATAAGGTAATCTTCACGTTAGAAAAATAAGTTAGCATACTTTAGCATGTGAATGTATTCATAATTTAGAAAATTTCTCAGGATGCAAGTAGAATGTTTAGCTACACTATTAACTTATAATCAATCCATATTTGTTGGGCTGCTTGATAGTACGAATTCAAATATGAAAGCAGCCCTTTTGTGCAAAATAATACCGAAGTCGGGTCTTTCTTGAATCCATCTCTCCTAGCATGCATGAGGGAGACAAAAACAGATTATTGGTGTACAAATCAAACATGCTGTCTAGTTAGCATGTCAGATTTCAAAGTTCACATGGCCTAATATTTTTCGTTAAGAGGAGATGTTAGAAAATCTTGTTAATTTCATACTGCGCTGTTCATTATCCATGATAATAAGGTTTTGTGAGGGGATAAATTGGTACTTAAATATGATTCATTTTTATTTATTGAACTTGTATGTGCTTTCATTTTTGGACACTGCTATATGAAGGTTTTTCCTTTTTTTCTTCTTTTTTATTTTTAATTTGGTTTTTCCATTGACAAGAGGTTTCTTGGTTAGCAACACTGCTGTGGGGATGTGGGAAGACTTAGATTCAGAAGCCAAGTTGTTTAATATATTCGTATTCTCGAAAATGCTTTCTAGAAATAGTTGGATTTATCATTTAGATAGTAACCACGAAGCATTATATATTGGTTAGTTTTGTAGTAAGGACTTGTATTCTGAATAGTATGAGAGCAATGCGACTTCCAAATTTTTAGTAACTTGAGAATATGTGCATGGGGCATTGCACGTGTGGAATAGCTGCAGTGGGTGTCTATGGAGCATTATTAGAGGAAACTTGTTTTAGAAGGGTAATCGGTAATTGGGATAAATTTTACGAAGTTGGAACTATTGAAAAGAATGCCTAGTGTTGAAAGATATAAAAATTGAAGAGAAATTAAACATGAAAAGCACAAGGATGCCACTACAGCCTACATCCATGGCCAGTGTTGTTAAACGCACGCCTAGGCTCGAGGCTCAGGTCTAGCTCCTGTTGTCATCCCAGGCTCACTGATGGTTTACTAGGTGCGGGCCTCGTCTTGTTTGTCAGGTGCTGATTTTTAAAAAAAACTATGATTACTCTATTTCTTAAGCCAAAAATGGTACTTTTGGCAACTTAATAAACAATGGGATAATTACACTTACCTCCCCTGAGGTTAGGCCTAATTACAGGCAGTACCCCTTACGTTTCAAAATTACACTGACCTCCCCCCACACTGATCGGAATTTTATTC
>JAOTQH010000008.1:5502743-5517851 GCA_025631255.1 Cornus kousa | reverse complement strand
AGATAATAGTAGGAGATCGGATTTATGATGGTCTCCAATTATCCAGAGTGGCTGGTCAACAGTGTCCCAGGCCCCACGAAAATGGGGAAGGTCTGAATATGTGTAAACTACTGTGATCTAATACAGGGCAAGTAATTAACCTACCATTTGGGACTGTTTGGACAAATTGATTAGTAGTGCTTGGTCAAAGTGATATTCATAATTGTATTGCAGTATGAACTCTTACATTCATAACCAACTAACTAATAATAACATATGGTTTGGGCTTTAAATTCCTGCCCGACTAATTAATATTCTAATAACTAGGTGAGTTGATCGGTACATGTCTTGAAATTCCTGACCATTGTTTGTTTTGCATTGTACTTTCTTTGAGTTATTTTTCCTTTTGATTATTAACATGAGTTTGCTTGTTTTTTTTTTTTTTTTGGGGGGGGTAAGTAATTAATATGAGTTCGTTGGTGAGGAGTGAAGACTAATATCCGAAATATACATTTTTATCTAAACTCATGGATCAAAATCTATAAATGACAATACTTCCTAAAATTATCAAGGTTTTGTAAATAGCTCAGGTAAATAATAATAATAAAAATAAAATAAAATAAAAATCTCAACTATCAAGATCTTGCAGATAGTGACAAACTAGTTGTTTGTTCAATTACTAAATTGCCCATTCTTTACTTACAAAGGTTAATGTTAATTACAGACAAACTCCTTCAACTCTCAATTTTTTGCAAATGTTCCCTTGGCAATCAAATGCTTATGAGAATGAGTTTTGTGTCAATGGACTGACTTGTTTTCAACATTCATTTTGTATAACTAATTGTTCTTTTATTTTTATTTGAAAATAAATAAATAAAAGATTTCCAATCATTAGAGCACTTTAGTTTTAGTCTTTATTAGACTAGATTTTTTCATGGCTTGTTCTTTTTATTTTTATCTTCTGGGGTGGGAGAGATAGATGTGATTGGTTAGTTCACATCTAACAGTTCTGGATTTACCCAAAATATTTGCAGTTGTTATTTATTTATATAATATATATGTGTATTAAGTATAATTGTATATGTTTAATCCAAAAATCCATTACTCAATAGGTGTCAATTTGTCATTGGTCCATCATATGGACCAACACAAAAAGTAAAAAAAGAAAGAAAAAAAAACAGTTTAAGGATTCTTTCTGTAAAGAAATAGTTCAGGGATTAATAATAGTTTAAGGATTTTTTATTTATTTATTTTTTTTTTTTTGCAATTTACCACATGTTTTATAATGGTTTCATGATGTTTCAAAAATTCCTTTCAAACTTCAAGAAAACAATAGAGTTGCAAACAAACCAAGCCGAGCTGAACTTTTAGGCTGCTCGGGCTTAGGCTCATTTTGAGTTCATGTTCAAAATCCATTTATTCTTGTTTTTAAGCTTACTAGGTTCGTTTGCATTTTTTTTTTACTTGGAAAGATTAAAGAATTCCAATAGAACATAGAAACAAATATTAAAAGTCTACAATTTACGAATCTATGCAAGTCCTATACGAGATTATGTTTTCAAATATATGCAAGCGAATATATGCAAGCCCTGAACGAGACTATCTTCTCAAATATATATGAGTCTACATGAGCCAATTTCAAAAAAAATTCGACAAACTCGTTTAGTAAGCGAATTCAAATTTAGCTTATTTACTTGAGAAGTACCAAATTTTCATTAACTACTCATTTCATTTGCAATCCTAAACTGCTGATGGTCAATCAATATTTAAAAACTTCCATAAAGATCTGTTTTTGGAGAACAAGTCCTTTCAAAGCCTATTTAAGATGCTCTCCGAACGGTACCTAAACTTTAATTCACTTCTGAAAATTTGGAATAGGAAATTCAAATTAATGTTGTAAAAGTTGTGTAAGCATTGGAAATTAGAATCGTCATAATTAAGGCGCGTGAGATGGTTTCTGGAGGGTTTCAAAGTCTCCTCCTTCAAAATCAAAACCAGGGCAGAAGTGGTCTTGATGATGAGTCTTTTGTTCCCTAGAAGACACGTATGCCTTTAATTTATTTTTGTAAACAAAAGATGCGAATCACATGTAGGTAATGTTTTTATCTGTTGTTCAATCACCTTCAAATTAACCTCAGAATCGTGGAGCCCACATCCCAATTGATGTTCAAGCTACAAAACTGTCCAACCCGTCACCATCTGTCCCCAGTACCATGACTTTGGAGTTTAGATACACGTATTTGCCCATAAAATGTTACATATATACATGCATAGAGAGAGATATACACACACGCATATATATATATAGAGAGAGAGAGACAGAGGGGTGAAAATTAGTAGATGATCCTGTAGATAGCTCCATAGATTGATGATAAAAAGTCCATGAACAGAAGTCAATACCCGAACCATACATTATTCTTGCTGTGTTGAGTAAGGCAAAGGAAGAGAAATGGAAAGCAAATGGAAAAAAATGTAACAGTGACAGAGACAGAGTGACCCCACAGCAGGAAATTCACGTATGGTGCGTTCTTGACTTCCTCTTTTAAAGCCTAATCCTCCAAACCCAAATGAAAATGACAAACCCAAAAATCAAAAAAGGGATTAAACACAAACACACAAAGAAAATAAAAAGAAAAAGAAAAAGAAAAAGAAAAAATTTAAAAAGAAAAAAGAAAATTTTTGAAGTGAAGTTGTTGTAAACTGTAATGAGGTTTGGCAGCAAAAACAGTAGCACCAGCCAGAGAAGCAGCAGCAGCAGCAGCAATAAGTCAGCTTCAGCTATTGATGATGGAGCATTCAAAGTCCCAACTAACCCAATAGTGTTCCACCTTCATTCAATACCACCAACATGAAGAGGACTCTGAATTTTTTCCTCATGTGTATTTAAATATGGTAGACAGTTGTGGGAGCAGCAGAACATCATCAGGAACTAGCTAGTGCAATTCAAGGCAGCTTTAATTTGCTGGACAGTGGAGCTGATAAGGTTATTAACGGTCGTCACCGACTCCGGGCTCATCTTAGCAGATGGCAAGCTACTCACTAGTATTTGAAATACTACAGTAATAAGTGAACCTGCTGACCTACCACCCATCACCCCATGAGTGTTGGAGCTTGTCGACGCTCCGTCCCCACCTTGGTCGGGCCGCCCATCCGGTGAAATGGCGAACCCTGATGGCAGCAGTGGTATGTATGAAGGATCCTCGCCGCTCATTGCTATATTGATGGCAGGTAGGTCCACCGGGCAGTAGACAACAAGCGAACCCGATGAATCTATGCAACTTTCTTGCAGCAACAGCATATTGTTCTGGCTGGTATTGTAGGCCTAATCAACAAACATTGAATTTGAAAATTATAAAACAAAATATATCCAAGAATAAATCCCAATTGCAACAGAACTATATGATGATAAGGAAACTGAAATGCAAATAATGCACTATTTCATTGAAAATTTGATCTGAGTTTACCCGAAGAACAGATATACAGTTCCCTGGATGAGACCCATTCGCAATGTGGGCAACCTCCTGGACAGCATTGCCATGGGATAGCACGTCCCACTACAAAAATCAGGAAGAAAAACAAAGCATTACAAAACATGAATAGTCAATTAACTTGATTGGTTAAACAGTGTCCTACTTTCATATTTGCATTCAAGTTATCATATGTGTGTGCGCGCGCATGCATTATATACCTGAGGACGAGTTCTTTCATCTCTAAAGAAATTGAAGACATTCTGTGGAGAAATTGGGAGCCAAATTGTAGTAGCTGCACTAAGAACCACGCCATTGGGCTGTCCAGGGTCCGTGCTCTTATGAAGAGTGGCTCGGATTTCTGTATCATTTACACCAGAGAGAGTGGTCCATTGGTGGCCGTTAGATGGGTTGATGCTTGCACAGAAGTTGTTCACCATTCTCTGGGCAAGTTTCATCATGCTTCGTTTGCCATCGGGAGATGGAATCACTGGAAATGGAAAAGTTTGTTCACTAAATGAAATTGAATAGGTGATTAAGCATTGAAAAAATTGGTTTTAAGAGTTAGTTACCTCCTCCAAGATCACGAGTTGATGTGCCTGTCACCATCAAACAAGCGAATCTTTCGCACATCCTCTGAAGAGTAGCAAGCCATCGTTCTGCACCAAATGCCAATCCACTGTGTATGAGATCTCTGTAAAGAGCATGAATTGGGGTTCTGTCTTCTATTTCCATGTGTTCCACCCAAGTAACCTGTTTCCGGCACAGCAAGGACTATGTTATACAAGGATTACAACTTCTATATCACAAACAAACTAAGAATATAAAACAACATATAAAAGTGTTAAGACATATTAGTAGATTGACTAGACAACCTTGGAGTACCCATTAGGCATATCTTGAATCAAGCATCCAGAAGGCAGCCGTTGACACCGGCATTGAGAGGCAAATTGGTTCACTTGAGGTAAATCATATGAAACATCAATTATTGCCCACAAGCCTTGTTCGATTTGCTGACAGAAACGAAGGAAATAGAATTGTCGAGTTGGTACCAATGGAGAAAGCACTTGCAACTCTTGGTACATCTGCAACGAACCCTTACTAATAAGAATATAGACAAACAAAAATCTACCACAGAAGTATTGAAAGAAAGTGATAAGGTTGGTGCTAATAACCAGTTGCAAGGAACCACTTTGGCTACCCATCATTCCAGATGATATTACTTCAATTATTCTAGCCCTCGAGACAATTGTGGAAAATAGGTCCACCCATTTGTTCTGCAAATTCAACACAGCCGAGTCACTAAAGTGAACAATAGGGATTTAAATTTTACTATGCATTGAGAAATAGAAGAAAGGAACTAACCGAGTCCATAAACATGTCAACCAATGCCAAACTATTCATGATCACTACACCTGAATCTCTTGATGCTTCAACCCGAACATTGGGATTTTTCAAGTGAGTATTAGACCTCCTCCTCTCATAACTTTCGAGGTTAAGAACCTCCCTCCCATCAGCTGTGGACTTCATCCACAGTTCGTTTGTCTGCAAAAGTCCGATCAATTCATCCATTGCATGACCAGCAATATCAGCCATGAGGGATTTATCCATTTCTGTAAAACTTGTTGCCTGAAAGGGCGGATTGGGGATAGTGGACGAACCACCAGAGAGAAGATCAAGATCAAGTGAAGGACCACTCATCCCATGGCCTCCGAAACTTGCCATCGATAAATCCAATGAAGACATATGAATTGGCTGTATGGATGGGAGCTGAGAAATGGGCCTTCCTATGTACTTGGCAGCTATGCTCGAAACTCTATCAAGCTGCAAAGCAAGAGTGTTTAACAAAATGATTAGTAGAGGAAATATATATATATATATATAGAGTTGAAGTATGAATTCATTTAAGCTACCTCTTCTTTCAACTGGGCATTTTCCATTCTCAATTTTTGCTCATCGAAATACGAATCTTCGCCAACGGGAGGACCTCCACAAGAGGGGCATATCACATTTTTTAGAGCCTCTCTGATTGCTATGTTTTCACATCGAATCTTATCATTCTCAGACCGGAGTGCACAGTTATCGGCTCGTTCATGTTGAGCCTATATTAATAAAATCACAGACACATTAAAAAAAAATAATAGAAAAAAAATACAAACAAGTTCAATCGCTCAAGAACAAGAGGAACAGAATGAGAATAAACATAGCAAAAAAAAAAAAATTAAAAAAAAAAAAGACCTTCATTTGGGTTCTTCTGTTTTGAAACCAAAATTTAATCTGTCTAGGAGCCAAGCCCAACTCTCTGCTTAGCTGTAATCTCTGTTTTTCATCTGGATGAGGAAATTCTTTGAACATCCTTCATTCGCATCAACGTCATAACAACAGCAAACACCATTTTATTACAAAATCAAACATGTATATAGAATGAACAAGGAAAAAAAAAAAAGTGCATATTAGTGATTATTACTATTTACTATTACTTTCATTATTATCATCATCATTATTATAAAACAAAGAGTGTATGCACGTAAAGGTAATCTTACGCTTCAAGTCTCTGAATCTGGTGAGCAGTGTGGCGGTGGTAACGTTTCTTCTTCCGGTGAGGGTCGGAGGCATCGTGTTGATCGCCTCCCGACCCGCCGCCTCCGCCGCCGTAGTCCATCATCGTAGGAGGAGTCACCAACACCTCCGGCAACCGTCTCGCAGGTGGTAGTAGTGATTATAACAATAGTAGTACTTGTCCTCAAGAAGCTTTTGAAAATCAGCTATTCCCGTCATATTTTTCGAAAAAACCCAACAAAATACAGCAAAAGAAGAAGAACTCGCGCCCTGAAGATTTCGATTTGAATTCGGATTTTGACTCGGATTTGAAAATCGATGCTCGGATTTTGAGCATGTAACGCATTGTTTAAACAATACCCATTTCATTTCATTTTGAACAAAGCCGCCTCGTCGGCCGGAAAATCGGAGATATCGGCATAAATATCTATAAATATAGATATATATAGAGATATATATAGAGAGAGAGAAAGAGAGTGAGAAAATTTTGTAATGAAATGAAATTCCGGAGTGGAGTGAGTGAGCAATTAAAAGGGGGGTTCGCGTTGTTTTAGAAGAAGATCGATAAGGGAGCCAACCAACCCCAAGTACGTATATTGTATGCGTGGTAACCGACGGATTTAAAGCCCTTTTCTCTCTCCTCTTTCTCTGATTACAGAGAGAGAAAGAGAGAGAAGGAGAGGGGGGTTTTAAATTCGTTACTCATCATTCGAGAGTCTCTCTTTCTCTCTCTTCTTTTCTCTCTCTCTCTCTCCCTGTAATAGTTAGTACACATGCTTACTCACAGCCAGGCGTACAGTTATGAGCTTTTAAGACAGTGGCCGGAGGGTTTTAATTCCTCACCGTCGGCGAGTGTTTCCTGGCGAGATTCGTGTAATGACAAAAATAACCTTTCGTGGTTGACATTTATGTGACTACACGAACTACAAGAAAGTTTCACCCAAAAGTCAAACTGACCTTTTTGGGTGGGTGTCCAGCTCTTCTACAAAATTTAATTCCTTCAGTGTACTCACCAAATGAACAAAGTATAGTACCAATTGAGTTGAATCACTCTTAAAAGTTTGTAACAAAACAAAATGCAACAAACTCTTTTTAGGTGCAAATATTTTATGAATTAAAGTTTGAATATAAAAAATTTAATTGCAAATCATTAACTCTCTTTAGTATATAATACTCAATACCCATTCAAATCCATAGCAAATCATTACAATACCTATTCAAATCCACAGTTTATTAAGTGATTTTAATTAGATGATTCTTTAATTAGAATAAATGATTTTAGGATATAATTCAACATCTTTCAAATAAATTAATTCAGTATTTTTTTTATTTTTTTTTTACAATAAATGGTATTAAAACCGATATTCCACAATCAAGAGGTTGGAAATTGGATTAGATTATTAAGATCAGATTTTGTTCAAAGGAAATAAAATGAAAGGAGAAAGACTAGCTTGACTTTTTAATCAACCATTTTGCCAATTTTACTATTAATGGAAGTTGAACTAAAATGCAGCCTCAATTCACAAAATAAAAGGATCATTTCTTTTTGAGTCATATTATAGATGTAGTCTGACAGCTTCGATCATTGAACTATTTTGATTGAGTGATTGAGTGAAGAGCTGACGAGGGGCTGACATCATCAGCTCTTCATACTACATGTTAATTTTTTTACAAACCTAATGAAAGATAATTATTATTTATTGGTTTCATTTCTCTACTTAATCTTTTTTCTTTTTCTTTTTCTTTTTAATGTATGTTGATATAATTATTATTATTCGTTTGTTTAGTCTCATCTCTTTTCATTCATGATGGAGGGTTTTTTTTCCGTCCTTGATAGATCATAATTTGATGGCCTTCAGTACTAAATCATTCTATATGTATCTCTTTTCTTCTTTGTCACGTATTTTCTTAATATAAGTGAGCATTATAGCCTCTACTTCATAAAAATCCAAGAAAAGAAAAAACCTACATCACATCAGTAACTATCACTACACTGGATAATGCTATTTCAAGGTTTAGACTGCAATTGTTTATGATATCTCTCTCATATTTTCCCATATTTATGACTAAAATGCCAATAGCCATACCTAATAAACATTTACAAAACCATCTGGATGGAAATGAAAATTGGATAAATCTCATTTACGTTTGTTAATATTTTACATAAATTTTTTTTACGTTTCATAATTTCAGAATTACTTCCTCTATAAGTGACGATAGTCCAACTTAATATTTGTAATATGTCATTTACTGTTTTGTCCATGAGGACCACAAAATTGACTTTATGTAAATTTTCTTCTGCTTACATCATCATATTCTATTTATCTCTCTCTATCTTCTAATAAACAACTTTATTACATAAACCAGAATCTAAAAGGAGTTAAGTGAAATTAAAAAAAAAATTAACATAAATTATTAACAAACATTACAAAGTATAAGTAGGATTTCACACTAAAATTTTTGCTTTACTTACTTATCAAAAGGAAGGTCATTATTGCGAAGAGAAGATGTTTGATTATGACAAGGGTGTGACCATTTGTTTGCACTCTTTCTTTAATACAGTGTACAGTACATAACTATATATGTATATATATGTATGTATGTTAAGGCCCACAACAAGGGATCCCAATCGATGTTTGGAAACATATAATAATATCTGCAGCATTTTTGGTTCCTGCATGGCATCATATGAATTTTTTTATTATTTTTTTTCCTCCTATATATTTCACAAGCACACCATATGGAATATATTGATTGAGAAAAGAATATATATATATATATATATATATTGATTGCTCTGGGCTTGGGGTATAATGTGTTTTATTAATTTTTGGGAAATTTTGACTTGACTTGGGGCTATTTCGGAAGACTAGGTTGAAGAAGTGGAAAAATTCAAAAAAGGTGCAACCTTGACCAGTTGAGGTGGTCTAACTATATGAACCAAAGTTGGCAGCTTTAGCCTTTAATAGTGTTTTTTTTTTTTTTCCTTTTTTCTTTTTTTCAAACTAATTTTCCATTTTCAAAGAATAGAAAAGGGAATAGAAAGTAAGACAAAAAATGATTTACTTGACTTTTTCTAAAACAATTATTAGTTCATAGGATGATTTTTTTTTATTTTTTTATTTTTTTATTTATTCAGGTCGCGATAATTCAATAATGATACTTTCACATCAATCATTTTTCTTGCGATAACTTGAAAACGAAAATGACACTCTCACATCAACCGTTTGTACAAGAGTGGCAGTTGTGAGAATGTGAAAGATTTTTTTATTTTTCACAAGATATTAATTGTAAAATTAAGTTTGGTTATCATTTTGCTTGATAATTTGATGAAGATCCACATTGAAAATCAAAGACGTTGAAATCAAAATAATGAATTGGTTCAAACCTCTTGACCAGTTCTTATATTTATATAAAATTATATGTCACGCTTCTTAATATATATTGTAATTTAGCAGAGAACGTCGAGCAATTACCAAAAATACTTAAATTATTAAGTCACCCACAAATTAAGCAAAGGTATGTTTGATGACTATAAGCTCAGTGGATCCAGACTTTTCACTCCAAATATAAATGTATAAATGTGTCTTAGATTTTTATTTTATTTTATTTTTTAAAAAAACACATTTATAAATGTATAAATGTGTCTTAGATTGAAAAAAGCTTAACTTTATCAGAATTGGGCTTCATAAATCAATTTGTAAAATAAAAATCTTAGATTGATTTACTCTATTTGAAGAAGATTTTGTGTATCCGAAGGTAGTCTAAGTTGATAAGATCAATTCCACATAGTTTTTGATTGATTGAAAACGAGCTCATCGATCTAAGTCAAAATGCTCATAGAATGTTTTTTAAAAGCAATCGAAACAAAGACATGAGCAAATCCAAATTGTTGAACAACCACAAAACGCGAGAGTTTGTGCTGTTAAATTGCTTCTTACTATAAATGGAGATGCATTTTAAATTACTTTTTGATGCTAAAAGTAACGGAGGCAATTGTTTTCGGGGTAGCTCTTAAAGTGGTAAGTAGGGGTAGGTGGAAACGGATACATAAACAAGTCATTAATTGAGGAGGTTTAACATGTATAACTCATTTAATTAAAAATTATAGTTAAGTTATTTCAAATAAAAATATATCGAGTCGTGTTCGGATTGATCTCTTTAATGAAATATTTTTAAGTTGACACAACACGATTCCTAAAGATAAATTTGGATTACAATTTGGGAAAAAGAAAAGATAAAAAATTATTTGGATAACTTTTAATTTCAAATGTTGTCTTCCCCTAATTCACACAATCATTTTCAACTAGTGTGGCTTTTACGCTCCGAGCTCCGCACGCTTTAACTCAAATTCTCACTATTTATGACTTAATTATGCCGCTCCACACTTCCACTCTCGAATTTACTCACTTTTGCTTTATGTGACTTTGATTTTTTCACTATTATTATTTTAAATTATCACTATTTATGATTTAATTAAAAGCTTAGTTGTGACATCATGTTGAGCCGGCAAGATGTGATGAAGAGAGTCAATATTTGGCGTTGGTGACGGCGGTCTTCATATTAGTTTATTACAAGGAGAGAAGATGAATAGATGAGGTGTGATGATGTTGATGCCAAATGGGATTAATTTTTTGCCAACTAGACCACCACATATATTCTGCCTAGCAAGTAGGTCAAACGTTTCTGCCTGAATATCACAACCCTTTTTCAATAAATGAAACCAAAAAAATAGTATTTTTTGAAATTATTGTAGAGTGTGAAATGTTTTTAGAGGGTAATAAGTGAAGCTTGTTTCCTTATTTTGGTTTTGTTAGCAAAAAGAGAACTTTGGATAGCGAAAGATATAAATAAATGAAATGTGTGTGTGTGTATATATATATATTAACACGTATTTGGTTAGCATACAAATATTATAAGAAAGTTGGAGAATTATCATTTTATGTTTCAAGTAACTTTAATTTTTACAAAGCTTTTATTATTATTATTATTTTAAAGAAAGAGTGGGAGAAATTTAGGTAATATTGCTCTCTAAAGAATTTATCCTTTCTTACCATCTAAACTATTAAAAGTTAAAAAAAAAATTAAATTAAATTAATAAATATTAATAAAATTTGATCCAATTTTATTAGTATATTTTCGTACTAATTGCATACTCCCACACGCTTATACTGCATATGTTCGAATCTACTCCCCATAATTTCTTAGAAAAAAGAAAAAAAAAAAAAAAAGTGTAAGCCTCACCTAGTCAAGTCAATTCAACATACAAAATTTTCAATTCAAGTATTAAGAAGTTCAATTTTTTTTAATTACGATTGAGTTTAGGTTTATAGAATTGAATTGAAAACTGGGATGGATTGATGTTGGTCTAAGCATAAAAAAATTCTAAAAATTGAGTGCAAATGTTTAAAATATTATTCACAACTTGTCCAAAAAAAAATAATGTTCAAAGTATTAATATACATTAGTATAAAAATAAACTAAATAAAGTACAATCACAAATATATACAATAGTTAGTTATGTTACCAATTTCGATTGGAATTGAACTAGGACCACTAGGTATATAAATGTAATAATACGTTTTAGTGGTAAGGGAGATGCCCGGAACTCTCTGGAATTTCTGGGTTTTTCTTCCTGCCCAAGTTGTGTTATAATATTAAACCCTAGGCTCGGGAAAAAAGTCAAACAGAAAAATGAAAAAATAAAAATTCTCCGAGAAGACGAAACAAGAACGGTGCATTCTCGTTTTCATTATTTAACTTCGAAAAGAAAGAAAGGGGAAAAAACCCTAATTTAGAAGAAAATACAGATACAAAAAGGTTAGTTTCTGCACCTTCCTTGGAATTTTTTGTTTGGTTGTTGAGAGAAGCGGGGATTCAAGCTTTTGAATATGATTTATTTCCGTTCTTGTTTTTTAACAAAAAAAAAAAAAAAAAAATCCGAACTGACGGAACTTAAAGGTTTTCGAATAATCTTCCTCCTTTTTCTCATTAACCAAACACAATATTTTGGTTTGTTATTAATTATCAATTTATTCAAGCTTAAGCAAATAGATATCTACACTTCATTCCGGATTTTTTTCTTTTTCTTTTGCTGATTTTATGTTTGTCCTGTATTGCAGATAATTGCTTGCTTGTGCAGAATTGTGAATTTTTGTGATGGTAAAATCATGTTCTTATCCTTTTCTTTTGAATGAATGATGTTATATTTTGATTATCTTATTCTCCTGGGTTGCTTAGACAGGATATATGTATGAGTTAAACGGTACCACAAAGTGAACCCTCACGTAAAAGAATGGCTTCAAATAAGTCTTTTCTGTTGTTAGTGCCATTGGAAATCTGTTTATATATTAGATCAGTACACAATGTTCTTGGTAATTCGCGTGAATTTGCATGGCCGAATAACGTGAATTATAGTTTTTGATCTAGGCAAGGATAAACTAAGCACCAAGCAGATCTTCTCTTACTAAATTGAAGAATTAAATTCTTTTTATACTGTAGAGTAATTTTGACATCCAAATTTGTGTTATGTGGTAAACACTGCTTGTGTCCGGTGCTAGAAGAATGATGCCGAGGACCAAATTTAACAAAGACATGCAAATGATTTCGTGAATTATGAGTGGAAATAAAAGAAAATTGTGTAGGAGCTTATGGTTGTTCCTTCCATGTCTAATTATAATTGTTGATTTTGAAACATGGGCAAGTTTGGCATACTAGAGATTATAGAATGGTCCTCTCTGAATTAACTAAATGGACAGTCTATTTCGCTATCAAAAACTTTCAGGCTTACTTTTGTAATGATGAAAATATTATATCAAAATTTACTTGGTTTTCGTATCTATTTAGCCTATAGTTGAGTTCTCTGATTGTTGATTTGCTCCCATACAACTCTTGTGCTGCTGCTAAATTAGGTAATATGCTGTGGAGGCAAATTGTTATCAAGTTTTAGCATTTTATTTAGTCAGTGTCACATTATTGTATCATATTAAAGTGTTGGCATAGTTTTTGGGTTCATTGAAGCGACTTTTCCTATTAGCTTTTGTAAAAATTTGGTCAGTAGACTTGTTGGAATGCTCTGAAATAATACAGTGGTCAACTAGGAAGCACGGACACGCCTAAAGGGCCAAAAAACGTGTCTGATTTTATTATTCTTATTATTATTAGGACACAACACGGACCCAGCATGGACACTCCATGTACATGCGTTGGAAACGCCATGTATAAGTGTCCGACACACTTGTCCCTTTTTTTTCTTTTTTCTTTTTTTAAAGTAAGGCACTTGGGGATTTAAAGAAAAGTTTTACAAAGAAGGCTAGGTTGAAGTGTAACTCTGTAAATATAAGGAGTTGTTTAATAGCTTTCAATAATATGATGCTTATTACATAATTACTTAAAAGTTGTTTTTTTTTTTTTGATAAGTAAGACAATATTATAGAACCCCTCAAAAGGTAATACAATGAAGGCCAAAAAGGGCCTCTAAACTTTCAAAGAGTCCAAAAAATCAACAATCTCCTCTAAAGGTGTATAATTTCTCCCTACAACCCAACAAAAAAGAGTGGAGATAATAGAGAACTTAAGCATAGAAATAGGATTCTTTCCTTCGAAAGATCTCTGTTCCTCTCGAGCCAAATACACCACCAGACACGCAGCTCCAAGCATCCCGGACTTGGACCCCCACTATACATCCTCTCTAAGCCTCAATTAACCCTCTGGAGGACCTGGGCATGATCCACTGAACCCCAAACAAACCAAGCATCAAATCTCAACAGTCCTTAGCCATTGTGCAGTGCAAAAGGAGGTGATCCACCGTCTCCTCAGCACGAAGGCACATGCAACAACATTTGACCACCACCTGATTCGTTCTCCTCAAATTATCCTGTGTCAAAATCTTCCCAAAAACAGGCGTCCAAGCAAAGAAGGCCACGACCAGCTTATATTTTAGTTCAATTGTTCAAACTCTTGCACGATTAGCTTTGACTCTCTCTTGTTGTCCCACCGATCAAGCTTTGCTCCCGGTGGATGGTCGATCTCTCTCTCTCCTCTTTTTCCTCTTCTTCTTTGTCTTCTTCTTTTCTTTTTTTCTTCTTCTTCATCTTCACAAACCCTAGATACTTTTTTTTTTTTCCTTTCAGAACAAAATCATTCGTCTCTTTTTCCTTTTTTCTTCTTGTTTCTATGAACTTTTTCTCTTCTATGGGTTCTTGCTAACTAAGCCCTAATTCTTTTTTCTAACAAACCCTAATCCTCCTTGTTTCTTTGTTTTCTTTTCTTTCTTAACCCTCTTTCTACCATTCTCTCTTTTTCCCGCTAAAGCACAAATTTTTTTTTCTTTTCACTATTAGGTTGATAAAAAATAATATTTCTCTTAATTTCTTAGAGTACAACATCATATATATATATATATATATTTATTTATTCGCCGTGTCTTCGCTATTTCCGTATCCAAATTTTTAAGGATTGTGTCGCTCTGTCAGTGTCGTATCCGTGTCCGTGCTTCTTAGGTGGTCAAGTCATGAGTGGTTTTTCTTTAATTTCAATACATTATACGGAAATTGTGTTGTATTTGAGGTTTGGTTTTTTTTTTGGCTTCGTATCTACGGACCTCCACTTTGATCTTGCTTCTTCTTCCACTTCTTTGAACTTTCTTTTGGGTATGGGAGTAGTGCTATCACCTTATATTGTTACAACTACTCTCCCCAAAGAGAGAGACTTCATTTTGGTTATCAAATTTAGACTACTTGCATTTTGTACAGCATGTTCAAATACCTTTTATTTTTTTATTTTTTATATTATAAAAAATAAAAATAAAAACACCACAGAAGTTTGTTAGTAAATTACCAGAAATAATTTTACTTGGCGCCACTTGCGAGTTTCTCTAAATAAATTTCCAAGTAAAAACAAGTTCGTGAATGTCTATGTACTGTAAAATAGAACAACATAGATTGCGTGATTAGATTTGCGTAATAGGAAATTGAAGGTATGAACTTGCATGCTCTTTGAAGAGTTAGGAGAAGCTGAGTCCTTGAATGGAAGTCTTTAAAGTAAAACTGGGATTGTGGGAGCCATCCCTGAGTAAAAGTCCCTAATTGAATGCTGGTTGTAT
>JAOTQH010000008.1:5488370-5502643 GCA_025631255.1 Cornus kousa | reverse complement strand
TAGTAAGGGCGAGCAGGGATCGTCCCAAGGGATTGTTGTCGTATTAGTTGTGAAATCAAGATTAGGGTTAGTAGGTCGAGTGATCAAAAGATTGGTTGGTGATTAAATTATGCTATGGTGCAATTTAAACTAAAATAAACAATTAAATGCAATGGAAAAAAATAAGAAAGAGAGATCTTGGGGTTTAGAGATCACCACTAAGTATAGCTTTTCTACACAATTAATAAGTGATTAGTGAGGGGAAAGACATGTGTTACATTATTTATGTGTGTGTGTGTTTGGTTTATTCAATTAACATGGATGGCCAATTAAGTATATAATGTCTAAGCAACATAGTGAAAAACACAATATATCAAAGTAAGTCATTAATCCTTACATTAAACTCACAATCCAAACACATCACAAAATTAGAGACATATGCTACTTGCATTCAAAAGTATAGAACATCAAACAACAAGCATGGATTGTCCTCCCATTTAACATCTAAACTACATCTACACTACAATTAAGCTAATGAAATGAAATTAAACTAATTAAGCTAAGGGAGAGGCACAATCCATCATGAAATGAGTATGAACCATCAAGTAAACCACAAGAGCATTCTATTAAGCACTTCATCTTCATAATCTCTAGATCTATAGCATCAACACACATAGACATGCATCAATAACACAAAATTTAGAGACAAACACATGAACATCTATTCTAGCATATATAGGCATATGGATAGAACAAAATGATCAATTGGAAGCACTAAATCACACAAATCATTAAATGAACAAGATCTATGTATATATAAATGTCAAGAAGTGTAATACAACACAAATCCCCTCAAAAATACACAAATCAAGATGTAAAAAGCATGCTTAGGGCTAACTCTTGCCCCAAAAGGATGTCTTCCAACTCGCAAGGGCTAACTCCATGGATGAGATTGCTCCTCGTGAGATGGATGAACTCCAAGCTTGTGTCTCTAGCCTCATGCTCTCTTTTCTTCTTCACTAAGAGTTATATGAAATGTTATCTAACCTCCTCACAAAAGTAGCTTATATTCCTTATATAGGTAGGTCAAGTGTCACCACAAATGACCTGGGCTCGTACACCAATATTCCTCCAATGATTGGGGGATGAGATAACTTTTAATGAGCTAGAAATTAAATTTTCTCACACTTGGGGAAGTTCGATTGATCGAACCTTGTGTTGGATTGATCGAACCTTGTGTTGGATTGATCGAACATGGCTGAGATCTATCAAACTGAAGTTGGATCGATCCTCAATGGCGGCACCTTTTTGGGTAAAAACAAATTTGAGATATTTTGGAGATATTTTTGGGAAACAGACAAAAGTGGTAGGTAGGGTGGTATAATTGGATAAGATCGAGGATGTGGATAAGGTTAAGAATGCTCGATGGATCGGAAGAAAAGTTGGATTGATTGAATTTTGGAATCTTTGAATAAGGACAAATAGCTCTGATCTATCTTAAAGTGCTGAAATCGATGAATGTTGGATGGATCGAATATTTGCTGAGATCGATCGAACTTCTGAATTTCCACCCTTTGCTTCCTTTTTCTTCCACTTTGCTCCTTTCTTTGATTCATCTCAGAATTGCTTCCTTTTTGCTCTTATTTGGCCGAGTTAGCTTATTTTGAGGATAAGTGCCTAAAAATGGAATTAATACGAAATTAATCTAAAACAGGAAAGTAAGATAGATAAAGGTCCTAGAATACCTAAGCTTAACGGGTTTAAATGCGCACTTTTCAGCGCTCATCACACCCCCAAACTTAAACATTATTAGTCCCTCGCAATAAACTAGAAAGTAAAGGAATAAAATGAACAACTATACAAATATAAACTAGAAAGCAATAAAATGATAACACCACTTTCGTAGGGAACACGATTGCACTTAGCACACGCAACAAGCCTTTTAAACCCCCTCTCTAAGTCCTATCTCAAGATCCTGACCGTCGCGTTCTTGATTGTGACTGGCTACAGTCACAGTTGAGACCTCTTCAGTTAGACTCACTCCTGAGCTAAACTAATAGAACCCGAATCATCAGAATATCAAACAAAAGACTGAAGTAAACAACATAAGAAATAAGATAGCAGACTACATCTATGTATAAATAGGCGGAGGAGATGGTGGAGAAGAGGTGACAACTAGCTTGAGGAAAACAATACAAATATGATGTTTTTAAAGGTAAAAGGCAGAATTAGGATGCTAGATTAGAAATTCAAATCCCATTCTTCCTTCTAATACTAGAAAATTCCTCCTCAAGAAGGAAAAGAGATGTGAAGAGTTCTATTCCCCACCTCAATTTCAGGATGATGGGGAAGAAAGGGAAGCTAGCATCCGAGAAAAGAGTGCAGTTTATTCCAGAAGGCAGAGGGACAATTCAGCACTCGCTACTCTAGTTTCGTCAATTAAAACAATATCTTCAAAAAATAACATACACCATGGAATCTCATCCTAAATTTGTCTCATTAATTCATCCATACCTAAGGCAAAAAGAATAGACGTAATGCCAACCCTTGATGTATGCCTATGCCTACCGTAATTGAAAATTAATTTGTTTCCTCCACAGTTTACCTAACTATAGTTGCACACCCATCATGTCTATTGTGTCAATGTATCCCTTTGTGACTCCTTTCTTTTCTAAAACCGTCTACAGTAGATCTCTAGGTGCCCTATCAAAGGCTTTCACTAAATCAATAAAAGCCACATGTGATCTTTCTTTTTCTCTCACTCTCTATATCATTCCATTGGTATCGTCAATAAGTAAATAGCATTCATCGTAGACCTCCCTAGCATGAATCCAAATTGATTTTCCGACACAACAATTTTCAGTCTTAAGACTCTTGGTCTCTCTTCCAAAGTTTCAAAGTATGATTCATTAATTTAATATCACGATAATTAGTTAAATTTCAATGTCCTTTTTATTTAATCTATAGGTATTAAAATACTTTGCGCCACTCATCAGGCATTTTCTTAGTTGCTATTATCTTATTAAATAATTTTGTTAGCCAAGACACCCAAACTTATTCGTCACTGAGTAAATAGCCAGGACCATTCTATGTTTCCTTAAACTTTAAATAGCACCAAATCTTGTAAAACATGATTTAGATCTTTAAATATTCAAAATAGTCAGAACTCGTCACTAAGTAAATCGCCAGGACTCTTCTATGTTTTCTTAAACTTTAAATAGCACCAAATCTTGTAAAACATGATTTAGATCTATAAATATTCAAAATGAAAATCTAATCTAAATCAGTAAGTACCAACATTTGGTGCTTCAAAAAGAAAAATCTTGCTTGTCGAGTGGAAACCAAGTTGTTAATTGACCCATAATGATGTAGAATGGGTCCTGACCCAAGAGTTTATAGTGAATGTGTTTTGCACCTACTATTGGAGACATGGGAAAGATAGATAGAATTAGGGATTTTTGTCCATTAATTATTATTATTATTTTAGTAATGTTTTAATTTAAGGATATTTCAGTACTTCAGTATTTTAGGGTTTTATTTATGGTAGTAGGATTTGATTAGGGTTTTTCCTTGATACTTGTATGTATGTGGTTGATACATTGAGAAAGAACCTTTTGATGAATATTGAATATTATTGAGATTGAATACAGATTTCTTCCCGCTCATTCTTCTTCTTCTTCTTCTTCTCTCCTCTCTCCTCTCTCTCGTTCTACATTAATTTTGATATCGAAGCGCCCCTACATGTACTGCATCACATAAATTCTGCTTACACACATTCTAACACACAGCATTTATATATTCATAGTAAATGCAACCAAAACAAAAAATAAAAAGAAGGAAATTGCATTCACTAAAACCTCTCTATAATATCTGTGTTTCTTCTTCAGTTCATTAAAAAATAGAAAAAAGAAAAAGATGCCCTGAAAATACACTATTACCATAGAATTTCTCAACCAGAAATCATGAAATATTATTGGTTATGAAAATAAATGAATGAATAAACAAAAAAAAAAAAAAATGATCCATCTCAAGTCCAGGAGAGAAAAGGAGAGTTGCAGTGGATTACCGTGACAATGGAGGAGCCGTGTTAAAAGCTTCGCATGCCTTCTTACTTTCTTTGAGATACTCATCTGCTGCTTGCAAAGCAGATATGGCCATCCCATGCGATTTTTCTGTGTTTCCCTCATCAAGGATCAAACCATGATAGTAATACGCTGCAGCCTGGGGGGAAAAATAAAAACTTGTTTCAAAGTAAGCAAAAAAAGTGAGAAATAAGATAACTTGCTTATAGGCTATGGCCACATCAAAGATAACTTGCTGCAGGAAACACCTAAATTTATACTCTTGTGATAGTGCCCTGGTCTTAAATTGGAGTTTGTTGGCCATATAAAAGATTTTAACTTTGTTCAGAAAACTCCAAAATTTGTACAGTAGTCAAAGTATCTTTAAGTCTTATATCGGAGCCTTTTCATCAAACCACAATATATGCATGTTTCTAGCCACAAACACACGTTTTTCTAAAAATTCATGCCCCAACAAGGTAATAAATAACCTAGTGCAAAAGACCCAATATCTTCTAACCTAGCATGTGTGGATAAGTTCTGTCAATGACATTTCCTGGAGACTCTAGGAAGAACACTTATACACCGCTACCGTAAATTGAACTGGATCTACATGGTTCATACCCTTTGGCGTTTTTCAGTGGATTATTATTATCTATAAACAAAAAAAAAAGGATCTGTAAATGACAATAACTACAATATGAGCAGATGAAAAAATAAGGCTGATAAGTGACAAAAAAAAGTGAAAAATGACAACAGCGGAAGGATCCCGAAATCAGCAAAAGCAACCAAAAGATACCTTTGCTTCAATGTACTTCCATTTTACAAAGAGCAGATGTTTTTCTCCCCAGCCATTCGACAAAGGTTGGTTCATAATGTTGTCTTGTGCCTGCAAAGCAAATAGCAAAAATGAAGCAAATGGTATGATATAGCTCATTAATTCATAAGACACTATGGTGGTCAACCAGAAAATTTCACGTAATTATGTGGAAAATAAATAAATGAGATGGAGATGAGAAATTTTCATGATTATTTAGTGATGCTACAAGAAACATCATCATTTCCTTCATCCCAAATTACTTTCCTTTTAAATGTGATGTATGAATATCAAGCCAAAACAACCCCTCCCCCCAAACCCCCAGCACCCCAAAAGGAAAATATATATATATATATAACAAGAATCGGAAAAGAAAAATAGACCAAAATTCTGAAGAGTCAGGGCAAAAGAGTCTTTGGAGGTAACCAAAGAACAAGAGGAAGAAGAAAATTTTTGGGGTGTTGTGGTAGTTGGGTTTTTTTTCTCAGGGGTGGGTGGGTGGTAGAGGGGAAGAAAGAAAGGAATCAACTTTTAAAATTGTTAGTGTTGACTTCTTGGTTCACAATTGGATATTGAGCCACCTACTAGAGATGGCCAATCAAAACAAAACACTCCATAATCTACTTGTTAGTGGTGACCCAAAACAAATGGAAGATTTTTCAAAGCACAGTAGTGATCTTCTAACAACATTTGACAAAGCTCGTTAATAACTGAGCATTAGTTTGAAAACTTCAAATCAAAACAATAGACCTAACATAATAGGCAACACCAGAAAGCAGAACAGTATGCCAACAACATCATGCAAAACTTGAAGAATAATACAAAAATTGCCTTATCCTATATTGAAAGCATTTTGAAGCAACTAAAGATATGAATGGGTTGATATAGGATGTGAGCTGAGCATCTATTGGGCAGGTATGTGTCCATATTTTTCGTTGAACAAGTTAGATTCTTCAAAAATATGCAAGAAGTCTCAATTACAAGTTTACAACTACAAAAGCCTAATTCTACTTATTCCTAGTTGGCATCCAGCCGATCATCCATGTCCATCCCATCTCTTCCATGTTTCCCCATCTTTGTCTGTCTTTCGCATCCCCCACTTTTAATGCTTTCTATCCTGGTTTCATCTCTTTCTCATAAATCTCTCGTTCAGCCGAAGTTGAAGACGAACAACTGCTTTCACTCTCACTCTCTCTCATCCACCGGAGATCCCAAATTGGACATCAGCTGCGGCAAAGGACATCCCAAATCAGACATAAGAGGCGGCAGAGGAGATCGTAATTAGTGCATGGGTTCCCATCTCCATATATCCCTCTGGGTGTATAAATATATGTATTATATCTGTCTAATAATATCTATTGATCACTGTATTTTTCTCCAATTATACATATATAACCAATTATTAGAAGAAAAAAAAAAAATGCAAATGAGCCTAGTTGAGTAGAGCTCGAGATTGGTTGAACAATGTCAAGCCAAGCTTGTTCCAACACGAGCCAAGGTTGAAGACTTCTCTGATCTAAGGAGCCAAGCACAAACAATCCAAAGCTCAGCACAATTCGTTTATAGATTTACAACCTGCATAGCTTAACTAAGAGATCCTGGTGAAGTGGAAGAAAATGGGGATAACACAAGGAAAAAGAAAAAATAGAAAGAAAAGAAAAAAGACAAAAGCAATAACTAAAAATCAATTACTAGTAGAGGAACAAAATAACAATAAACCACCCAGGAACCCAAAGGGCACAACCTACACATGAGGGAGTAATTCAGTGGTTTGATTCTTTTCCTTTGTAATTGACTCAGTGAAAGTTGTGCAAGGCCCACGTGGACTCACAAATGTAGAAAAGACCCTTTGCTCGATTTAAATGTTTTAAGTTCACAAATTATTGAATTACCCAAATCAATTAATCAATCAACAATGAAAGTAACTAAGCAAAAGCAAGCAAATAAAACGACGAATTTTTTATGTCAGAAACTGAAAAAGAAAAACCACAAGACCCTAGTAGGCTAGCATAGAGTCCGACAACCCACTAAATAGAAGAAAGAGCACAGCATCAGCCCGTAAATCCAAACTCTTACACACTAGAATCATCACCCATTCACCTCTAATGTACAACATTCCCAGCTAAACACGAGTCGCACGACTCCACCTTGAAATCACCAGTACACTGCTCTCAACATCAAAGCAATCACTCACCACAATCCGCTCTTCTTTATTGGTGATTGTAAGCCTACCCAAAAACTCTGCAACAGCAAGCAACTATGATCTCTAATGCTAATTGTTCTTCAAAAAATTTCAGTTGAAACATGAATGTACAGAGGAACCCATGAAACTTGATATGCTCAATCTCTCAAGTGTGTGTGGGTATAAACTAGTTTAAACTCAGAAAACAGAACTTTTAGAAACAAAAAGATGTTTGTAAGATCAGCTCATTATCTCCAATGCAACCAACCCTGATTACTTTATTCAATCTCCATATTCCCCTATATTTCTTCGCACTAAAACTCATTGAAAAGGTGTTTATATAAACAAGTTTGAAACTTTTGGATAAGTCAGAAACAACTAGGACACTTTTCGAAATTGTAAAAACACTAAATTTTCACAACGAGCAGGATCATGAGTACCAGTGTTCAGGACTCTACGAGGTCAAGTACACGTGTTCTCAGTAGTACTCAAATCTCTATGATGTTGAGTATCAATAGTCAAAGGTTAAGTATCAGTTCTCAACTTACTATTCCAAAAAGGGAGGAAAAACACTCAAAATCACTTGACATACTTCCCATGTAGGAACACTAATAACATTGAAATAAGTCAAACCAAGTTTCTGAAACACTTTTTCTAAAATCATGAAAGAAAACACTCCGTCTCCAAAAGGCCCACCCATTTTCAAATGGAATTCAAACTCAAATAAAGAAAATTATAAATCGGTCAAGTTTTTGACACAAAATTCCAACCACAACGATACTAAGTCCTAACACTTGGTAATGGAATCCAATGTTAAAGGACCATGAATTACCAATGCATTTTAAGAACTTTACATAAGACCTAATGGCAACTCATTTCTAGCGACTGAAACATTTGGGTGTGTTACAGATTGTAAATGGAAAATATGCTAGCTTAAGGAGTGAAATGGTTCTTGCAAATATGCAGATGGCTTTTTGCGAGATCCTCAAAG
Source organism: Cornus kousa (assembly GCA_025631255.1). NCBI lineage: Eukaryota > Viridiplantae > Streptophyta > Magnoliopsida > Cornales > Cornaceae > Cornus > Cornus kousa. The sequence goes on along the minus strand of JAOTQH010000008.1, from coordinate 5,494,613 downwards.
TGAGTTTCAGTATAAAAAAAAAAAAACACATAGTAAGAAGAATTCAATGCAGCCATCAACTGAAATCACTTATCTTGACGTGTTTCCTACATGCGTCAATGTCTTTTATATGGGTAACATTGAAGTAGCATATTGGTATTTCATCTTGTTTACAATGGCATAAAAAAATAAAATAAAAAATAATAATAATAATAAAAAAAAAAACACGAAACAAAAAGACTGGTGCTACATCATAGGCATGATAAATTGATTGTAAATCCCAAGGGCTTCATGATAGTGATGATACATCCTTGGTATGTCAGATCTTAGGAAAAAATGGTGAAAGAGTGATGAAGTAATACCTGCTGCCAGTACTTTACCATCTCACATGCAAGCCTTCGTTTCACTGCAAGTGTGGCTTTGGTACTATCAATTGCGACACCAAGTTGGATATCAACACCCTAATCAGACGTTTGAAAACATATCAGCAAAAAATAAACAGAACAGTATAGTGGCCCATGTAATCTCCACTTTCAAAAAAGTTTAACAATTTGTTCTTCAGTAAGAAGCCAGCGCAAGATGCATGTGGACCACTCAACTTGATCAATTGATTATATGATCTATGTAAAGAGTAGGTAAAATTGAATATCTAAAGTACAGAATCAGTGCAGAAGCCAATCATTTATAATAAATGACTCACTTGCAGAAATAAACAATACTTTACAATGGTAAGTCAATCACTTAAGAGTTTTCCACTGATGTTGAGTCACTAATACCCAACAATAATGGCAAGAGCCATTTCTGAAATATATGTTTTAACTGATAAGGGAAGTCAAGTAGAATAAAAAATAACCATATCAGACAACTCATTCATGATGATGAATGTTACCTTGCCATATTGTTAGGCATATCACGGGTAGTTTATTAGGACCAACAGCATTTTAACTTTTTCACTTATTTGCAAACTGGCATTAGTAAGATAATGTTAAGCACATCAAACATTAAAGGAAACGGACCAACAATATGATTCTGTAAGATAAGTATAAATCATATTTTTAAAAGGATTCACTGACATCCTCTAATATGACATGAGTTGGTTCTAGTCTCTAGTGAAATAATTTACTAGCACAGAAGATAACTTTGTTATTTCATGATGCATTATTTGCCTAGGCAAAGTGTCGTATTATTCAATGAAGAGTTAGTAGAAGTAATTTTGTATCTGTATAAGGTGGACACAAAGTTGAACATTGGAATATTGCCACATCAAAGGTCTTACAAAATAGCTTGTGTAAAGATAGGAGAAGTAAAGATAACATAACAATGCCTTGTTTCTTTTTCTATTGAAAAAAAATGTTTGGATAAAGTCTTTAATTATGTGGTGAAAATGGAAGCCCTTTTTTTTCGGTAAATAGAAAGTGGAAGCTTTCCATCAATTGTTGTGAAAGACCATAATAGCTTGATAACAAACTGCCCAACTAGGAAGATATTGATGCCTTCTTTAATGCTTCGTTTGGTACAAAGGAAGGAAGAGAGGAGGAGGGAAAATAGGAAGGAAGAAACAAACTTCCTTCATTTGGTAGAGAGGAGGCAAGGAGAGAAGAGAAAAGAGGATGGATGGGTCATCTTTGCTCCTTCACAAATTTTCATCCCTCCAAATATGGACGGAAGACACGAAGGAAGAAAGGCAAGGCTATTATAAATGCTTTTAAATTACAAAACTTTCCCTGTAATTAGCACTCTCTCTTTCTTCTCTCCTAACAAACAAAATAAGGTATTGTCTTATTCTCTTCTCTTCTATCCAACCAAACAAAAAGAGGGAAGGACGCAATCTCTTCCCTACAGATGTTTTATTCATCTCTTCTTCTCTCCCTTCCATCCAATTTTCTTCCTTCCTACCAAACGGAGCATAAGGATGGAGATAAGGTGGTTCTAGCTCCAATTTAAAATGAAGAGGAAAGTTTATTCGAGTGCCAGCCACTTTTTAAAATGAGTTTAATGCTAATGGGCAGGAGCAATAGCAAGCCATTCTTGCTCTAAAGATGGCACTGATGGAAGAACTTAAAGAAGATTTTCCTATTGTCTTATTAGAGGCTGCCTCCAAAAAGAATGTATTCAACACTATATTGATTTGATACCAAAGCAAGTCTAACAAACTCGCCCCAAAAGTTACTAAATGAGTCTGAAGTAACACCAACTCCAACAGCAAGTTGAGCCACTGAATAAAGGATTTATCAAGGAATCCATGAGCTCATATGCAGTTCCAGCGCTCCTGATTCCAAAGAAAGATGAGGCATGGAGAACATGTGTTCACCGTAGAGTGATCAATCATATAACCATAAATATTTCCTTCCAATTGCGCAGCGAGATGATATGTTATACAAGTTACATGGAGCAGAAACGTTCCAAAATTGATCTTAAAATAATTTTCATCAAACCAGAATTTGTGAAGCTGATGACTGATGAGTTGAAGACAACATTGAAAACTGAACGTTGGTTTTAAGAATAGATGGTGATACCCTTTGGTTTGCCAAATGCACTAACCATCTTCATGGGTTTAATGAATCAAGTTTTGAAACGGCCATTGGGAAATTTATAGTGGTATACTTCAATTATATTTTGAGTTCCAGCCCATCCAAAAAGTCTCACTCATTACACCTGTATTGGATGGGTTACATCGGAAAAAACTCTATTCTGATCCAATCAATTACCTATTCTTTGATGTTTTTGAGTTTAGTGAGTTGGATGAATCAGTTTGGATGAAAGTGTTACAGATAATGCAACTGCTACACAAGTTGAAAAGCTGTTAATAAATTAAAGAGAACAGAACTTTAGTTACTGTCCTAGCATTAAAAGACTCGGGAAAATCTTTGAGGTGGAGGATATGGAATCCATGCCAAGTGCAAAGAGTATGCGTACAAGAAAAAGGCATGTTAAAGCTTCCAAGTAGAAATAGTGATGGTTTACCTAAGCAAGGTCTCAATGGCTCTCATTCAGAATTCAAATTGAATCATCAGAAAGATTGAAGAAAATGCTTATAAAAATGGTCTGCCTTAACACTTGGGCATGGGCATTGATCCTGCATTTGCCTCATATACATATATAAAGATATATATATATATATATGTATATATAGATTATACCATTTATATATATATACATATAAATATATATATATATATACATACCATGAGGGTAAGAAAGAAGAATTACAAATCAGCACTAGAAGTTACTCTGAGGAGGAGGACTGATGAAGACAGTTTCATGGAATCTTAAAATGTTCTTGATAAATGAAAAATCAAAGAGCCAATCTTGTTTCCATAAAAAGTAGTATTTGAGGTCTGCAAATACGAGGTGATAGTTTATTTTATTTTTTTTATCAGTGAAAAATACTAGGTGATAGTTTATGAAAGTGAAAGCATCATTTAATGTTGTGTGAGAGTACCAAAAGTCATTTTAGGGAAGTTCAGGAGGTCATTAATAATTGTTTATAGGACAACACTCCTACTCTGCTCTATCAAGTTTTCTCCAATACAATACAATTCAGTGTTTTACGCTTTTCTTAGCTTGTTGGTTGTTCTTCAATTCTAAGGATTTTCCTAGATTTCCCATAAATATTAGACTCTGAAAGTGATTGGAGTAACAACCATCTTTACATACTGTTGGAGAATATTATTATAGGAATTAGGAACCCTTACTTAAATTACTCATTGACAGAATATTGCTATGAGACTTGTTGACAATTATGTATTTGACTTTCTGTGTAATTCATTTATTATAAAATACTTGTAAAGCAAGAATCCTTGTAGAGCAAGTATTTTCTATTCTCTAGCTACAATTCTTTCTCATTTCACCTATAAATAGAGGTGATCATTGTATACAAAAATCAAGAGAGTATAATAAAGATATGTAGATCTTTGGGGTTTGTGTGCCATGGATGCAAGCCCCAGTAGCTGAACCACGTATATCCTTGTGTTCTTCGTTTTCTACTTCTCTTCTCAATTTTGACAATTGTAACTTGTAAGTGGAACTCTCTCTCTTTATTTGCATCATTTAATATTTATATAATTATTAAAAATTAACACATTTGAGGGTCATAAGATAAGAATCGTGAGTTACAGAAAGTGCAGCTTTGATTATGCCTAGGCTTGTGAGGCGTATAACATTTAAAGCATCAAAGAATTAAGTATGCAACCCTAAAGACAAATCTTCCAGTAAACCAAAAATAATTTTTTAAGAACTTCAAGTAACACAGGCCCATGCCAATAGTAAATATAATTATTTGTTAATGACAGCGTTGTCAACCATTTACTTGCACCTTTTCTTTCTTTTACCTTGTATTTTAATTATATTTTTCATAATTTGTTTTTTGGATCACCCACTAATAGTGTACAAGGGTATTATAGAAACCGTTGTTGGCACTTCGCTTTAGCATTACCTATAATCAGAGGCGCTCAAGATTAGTTATGATATGCATGAACTGATAGAACCATTAGTATAGGTTTCCAATGCTTCAACCATATTCATGGTATTCCCTACTTTAAGCTGCTAAACGGTAAAAACAGAAACCTGTAACTACCAAAATTTTGTTATTCATGTTTCATCCTCGATTTAAGAATAGTAGTCCAACTTGTGGTATTTATAGAAAATGATTGAAGTAAGAAGTTCTATAAAATTCCAATTAATTTATATTGTGCATGCTCCTCATTCAATCTAGGTCTGGCCTGCGGACATTAGTTCAAAATTTTCAATGAAACAAGCTTTTTTTTTCCTAGGCAAAGTGAAAAGGAAAATATCCAAGAAAATTGGCATTGCAGAAAAAGGGGAAAAAAAACTTTGAGGCAGTTGACTAGTCTTTTGCAAGGATAATTGAAGATAGAAGTAGCAGACCAGGCAATAAGTCCCTCTCCCCTTCAACAAGTTACCCGTCCATCTACCTCCCACGATTACAGTAGGATCCCTCCTAATTATTGTTGGAATAAGAATTTGAGGTTAGTTAGAGTGAGTCACATTGGTACACCTTTGGTTTCATTATGCTCATTGTTTCCTCCTAAATATTTTTGGGTTGTTTCAGCTAGCCACTCAGGTTCTCAGTGATTTTCTTGTCTTGGGTGGCACCAGAGCTTTGCTCATATGCTTGATTGGGATCCTACTGCATATCCCAATCTTCAGTTTGGTGAAACAAGGTACTAGATCCAATCCAATAATTCACAATTGTTCATCTTTTGGTGATTAATCTGAACAAATTAATAGTTCAACTGCGACCAGCCAAGGAATGAGCAAGTACCTGTCCTAATGCTTGAAGGCAGAGTGCACGTAGAACTCCTTCAGCTAAATCAACAGGTAGATCTCTCCTAAAATCAAGACAACAATCAAAAGGGTTATAAGCATAACAGTAATTCATGCACGAGATGATAGGTATCTGCACAAGTCTTTCATCAATGAACCTGAGTTGAGTGGGCAACTGCGGGAGAACATGTTTGACAGCACAATCCAAGTACCCAGCTGCCTTCAAGAAAATATCAATTGAAGCTCGCCTGCTCTCTGTTACAATTAATAGCAGAACCAGCAAAAACATAAAAAACCATGTGAAGCATAATGACACATAAATGGAAGCTTATCCATTAAAGAAACTCTTGAGCTCACTAAAATATAAAATATAAGGATACTTCTAGTAGCAAGACTATGCCTCCCCTTAGAACATGCCAACAGAATAACAAATGATATAATAAACTCATCAACCAACTTCTTAAAAGTTAATCAAGTCATCTACCAGACAGAAAACTATCCAAACTCTTTAAGAATACCAATAAGCTTCTACAAAACATTGAAGACTTACTTAAAAAAGAACAGAAGCATTTCACAATGTAAATGAAGTACAACAAATAAATACCTGTTCATTTCACCAAATTTCTACATTATGAACTATAAATTAGATTATAATCCATATGTAACTAGATTAGATTGTGCACAATATATACTTCTTGTAATAGAACAGCAATAATGAATTCTTTTTGTTTTTTATCATGGTACCACAGCAAATAGGTCAGCCATACACTTCACACTTTTTATTGCAACCACTCAACTCCCAACAACTATCTTTTCACCGCGCTTAAGGCCAAATCTCTCTCTCTCTCTAAATATATACTCCCTCCGTCCCACAATAGAGGTCCATATTTAGATATTGGAGTTTTTAAGGGGACATGCAATTAATGCATTGTCCCCTTTTAAAATTACCAAATTGTCCTTTTTAATTTAAATATATAT
>JAOTQH010000008.1:5453019-5464802 GCA_025631255.1 Cornus kousa | reverse complement strand
AACCAGACATTTAGTATTTAATCAATTACTAAATAATAATAAAAATATATCAAAATTAACCCAAATATTCAAAATATGAAGAAAAATCATAAGGCATAGACAAGGTTTATGTTTAAATGACTTAACTATCTATGGTATTTGGGTTTAAATAGGTAACATATTATATATGTCATATTTACGATATAACGTGTTTAGTTAAACGGGTCATAAACGAGTTACACGAGTTGAACCCTCTAACCCTGACCCGATATGGTTAAGTAAATGGATTAATCGTGTCGACCTTTTTATGACTTACACCCTTTATACCAAACTTAAACACTTTTAACTCGTGCGGTGTTGTAATTTGTCACCCCTATTACTAGCCAATAAATTTCTTGTCAAAATAAATAAATATAATATTAATGAATAAAAATAAATAAGTCTTATTGATAACAACATAATTTTTAGATAATGGAACATGACAATACTCTTTGATGATCTACTTAAACACAACATGACCCATTAATTAATTAATATGTCAAGCAATCTATTTAATTAAATAAATTAAAACAAGTTAGATGTTGTTAAGTGCTTTGTTTTTTTTAGTTTTGTATTCAATTTGAATCGTGTTGAATTTTATTAATTTATACCGCCTCTCCTTACTTGGACCTTGCCAATTGCCACCCTCCCCAATTTCCGTTGCCTATTATGTACGTATCTAAATCTGCACCTCAAATTTTATTGATAAAGCAGTTTAGTGCATATTTAATAATTTAATTTCTAGTTTTTTTTTTTTAAGCATAATCACTCGAATATAAATTAATCATGCGAGTGGCTTTTTTTTGGTAATAACCTTTTCACACCTGAATCAAATTCATTGTGCTTGCCATGAAGAAAGTTTCTAGCTCACCAGATCACATTGTGAAAAAGAAAATATTTTTACACACAAACAAAATAGCCAATTAATAAAATACAAAAGGGAGGGTGGGAAAAACATCCATGTAATGTGCAGATGATAATCGTGTTAGGCATTGGTCTTGTAGAGATAATGTCGAAGGACACAGGTTTGAGTCTTAGAGATGATGGACAAAGGAGATGTAATGTGACTACTTTGGTCATGGACATGCATTGCAGAAGACATTCCAAACCCCCTTTGGACTTCAGACGGAACGTTCATCTTCTACAATAGGAGAGAAGGTGTGAAGGAGAACAAGCCTGCAAGATGCATCCAGGACTACAATGACCGAGAGTAAGCCATAGCTTCTGCAACCAAAGCCAAGCAAAGTGAATTCCTCTTGAGTGTTACGGAATGGAGACTTCTCTGCATCACATTTCTAAACCTTTGGAAAGGACTGTTTCCACTTGTCAACTTCTTCGTATCTGCTGAAAACAAAGCACTATTGGTGATGGTGATGTGTTTTTTCTATAAAATTCAGTATGATACAACAGGAAAGCGAGGTGGAAGCATGGGTTCAGATTACAATATATGTTTGCCAATACATACTGGAAATTTGAAACATGTTGATGCCAAGTTCGTAATAGAGCAAAGTTCATATGAAAGAGAGTCTATTTAGATCATTTGGTAAAAGTGTGCCAGTTGACAATTTATATGAATCTTCCATCTACTACTGTAGGCATTAAGTGATCCCCGCTTGTTTCAATCCAACTAGAACCGGGCATTTTCTTTACATCCCTAGCTTCCATTAGTTTTCTCAACGTCCCTACTCCTTCCCAATTGCTCAAACCAGCAAACATGTTAGATAACAAAACATAAGTTGAAGGATCTTCTTTGTCTAGATCAAAGGCATGCTCTGCTGCGCGTTTTGCAGTTTCTATATCCCCGTGTAACCGGCAAGCACCAAGCAAAGTTTGCCAAACCAGAACACCCGGTTGAAATGGCATTCCCTGGATCAACTCCTCAGCTTCTTTGATACGCCCTGCACGGCCAAGCAGATTAACCATACATGCATAGTGATCTTCTCCAGGGGATACCCCATGGTCATGGGTCATCGAAGAGAAATACTTCCATCCTTCATCAACGAGTCCTCCTGCACTACATGCATAAAGCACACAGATGAAAGTGATATAATTAGGCTCCACGCTCTCTTTCCTCATCTCATCAAAAACTTTAAGAGCTTCCCTAGCATGTCCGTTTTGCGCGCACCCCATTATCATTGATGTCCACGAAACAACGGAACGATCATCCATTGATCGGAAAACCCCCAATGCACCCTCCATGCATCCACATTTTGCATACATGTCAATCACAGCATTATCCACACAGACATCAACATCATCCCCAAGTTTAATTCTTAATCCATGAACTTTCTTCCCTTCCTCTAAAGAAGCCAGATTAGCACAGGCATTAAGGGCAGTGGCGAGAGTGAATTTGTTCGGCATCACATCCAACTTCCTCATTTCTCTGATAACCCCAAGCGCTTTGCTTGCTTCCCCGCAATTCAGGCACCCTGCAGCCATCTGAGTCCAGGAGCAAACGTCTCTACAAGGGATTTCATCAAAAGCTTTGATACCATCAACCAAGTTTTGATTTTTCAAATACAAATCTACCAAAGAATTCCCAACACACATCTCACTTCCATGACCAAACTTAACAAGCTGTGCGTGAACCAGCAATCCAGTCTTAAGATCAGAAAGATCAGCCAACCCGGTAAGAACACTAGCAAAAGTGAAGTTATCTGGCTTCACACCTTCACGGTTCATCCTAAACCAAAAGCCTGGCACTTGCGAGTAGGAGAACTGCACATACCCAGTCATCATGGCATTCCAAGACACAATATCCTTATTTTGACACTCCTCGAAAACTTCTGAAGCCTCCGACAATTCATTATGCCTTATTAAAGCCGTCAAAAATGCATTCGCCAAAAAAACATTGGACCCAAATCCAAACCGGACAATCATGGCATAAACTTGGTAGGCATGAGTGAGACTCTCAAAGAAGGAGCAGGCGTGGAGGGCGCTGACAAAAGTGAACTCATTGGGCTTCATTCCATTCTGATGCATGCAGCAGAACAGAGAGAGCGCTTTCTCGGGACAACCATGTTGAACGAAGCCCGCAATGACGGCTGTCCACGACACCACGTTCTTCTCGGGCATTTCTTCGAACAGTTGGAGACCACTTTTAAGATCACCGCATTTGACATGGACGTTGAGGAGATGATTGCGGAGGAAAAGGGTAGAGCGAAGAGCTCCCTTGATGAATTTGGCATGGATTGCTTTGGCCCTGTGCAAGTCGTGGGTTTCAACGCACCGCCGCAACAGAAGAGTATAGGCCTCTTCTTCATCCGCGATCAATGACTTTGCCACATAGCAATTTGATTTTGATGCAACGTGAAATCGGCCAAAAGTGGTAGTAGTAAACGGTGGTGGTCTTGTCCTGAGTTGCGAACGGAGGGTTGGAAGGAGCATCTGTCTGCGTGCATCATTCTCGTTTCGGCATGACCGTTATGTTTAAATTTTTAAATATTCTTACCTCAAATATAAATAGCCACTTGAATTGCGTGATTTGTGTGGATATATTATATATAGCTATTTTTTTTTTTTTTGGTTCTTTTTCTCCACTGTATATACTATATAGGAATTGGAGGGGCAGGATCAAGGCACAATTGGCCGTTAGTGATTCTATTTTTCAATTTTTTTTTAATATCTTTATTTTTTTATTTTTGAAATTTCAAGTAAACACTAACTAAACAAATTAACGGACATTGCCTCTAACAGGATTCAAATACATAAAAAGAGATCATGTCATGAGTTAATATTTATTGTGTTTTAATTTGTTTTTAATTTACTTGCAAAAATTGCTAATTAATATTAATTTAACTTTATTATGCTGAGTTAAAATGAAATGGAAGGTTGTTAATTGACTACTCAGTCTACTAGTAAATGGGATGTTAATAAGGCCGAGGCCGTGAGGGGGTTGGTTGCGAAAACTCCAATTTCAAATCTGTCTGATTTTGTCTCACATTCAAATTAGAATGAATTCAAGTTATTCCACTATGTATATTAAGAAAAAAAATTCTTAAATAACTTTATGATATAATTATAGAAAAGAGCCAAAAAAAAAAAAAAAAAGTAATTAGTATGATCGATTTCTTGACTTGTCCAATAAAAAAATATAAACTGATCGGGGCAAGTTGAAATTTGACATGCATAAAGAAGCTGTTTTCTTTAATTAAACTAGCTTTATACAACCAAAAAAAAAATCCGTCATAATTTATAGAAATTGTTTATATTTTTAGTAAAATTGTGACATGACAATATGACATGCATATTAATAACAAATACTTTCTCTTCCCCAAAAAGAAGGTGAACGTAGTAAAGTTAGGAAAACTTGGAAGTGAAGCAACGAGATCAAGATGCAATCCTGCTATCGGATTAGTGTATTAATTATATTATTAATGGTAATGGAGACAAGTCAATCCGTGGAAGAGAATATTCCAGTCCCAAACGGTATTTTAGGGAATACATGACCGTTTCCTGTTATTTTGTTTCGCCACCATACTAGAAGTAGCCAAGCCAAGCCATTCCAAATCATTCCCACACGGTTTTAGAGAGAGAGAGAGAGAGAGAGAGAGAGAGAACACGTCCCCCGTCTTTCTCTCTCCTCTCCGGTTCGTTTGCCTTTGATCGCTTTCCGGTGATCGGTGGAAAGATGAACGGGAAGGCCTCCGTGTCTAAGGAGCTTAACGCCAAGCACACCAAGGTTCTGTTATACACAATATATAATATATATATATATATATACATACACACAAATGTATATAATCTGACTTTTATTTGATTCTGTGACTCCAAAATTAAATATTAAATACATGCTCTCTTGGTGTGTTTTTCCGTCATTAATGCGATGTTTTTGCTGATGTTATTAATTCAACATCCATCCTTTTCAATATATATATTTCATCTCTGTTTTATTAGGTCACATCACATGTGATGAAAATTTCTGAAATTTGAAGTATTGATTCGATTATGATCATATTTCTTGTTCTTGAATTGTTACTCTTATCAATTAGGTGTTCTTGAATTGTTACTCTTATATGTTGGATTCGATTTCTTGTTCTTTAGTTGTTACTCTATAGTTTAGGATTATATTTCTTGTTCTTTGATTGTTACTCTGTGTCTCTCCCTCAAGCACGCACAGATTCACATGAACATCCCAATTTATGAACTTATTAACGATGCTTTCACATATGCAGTTAGAATGCACAAGATCAGATAAATCTTGGCTCCGAGTTTATTTTATTTTTCCTGATAACTTTATTATCTGTGTTTTAGTAACTTTTAGGTTCAAACAAGCAAGTGTTGTTTTTGATGTTATTTGCATTGCATTGCGCAATCAAAAATTTTAATTTCCATTCAGCTAGATTTTTTTATTTTCAATTGGAACTGATGGCGCGGTACTGGGTCAATCCGCGATTTATTCAGGATGCCTTGCACGAAAAAAATAACTAATATATTGATCTTATGACAAATAATACTAAAAGGTGTGTTTTCAAAGCATAAGATCTAGGTTTTTTCAAACAGTCATTCAATTTATTTTACAAAAAAAGTGAAATGAATTTATTTTATTGGGCGGTCAAGGGGATATATACTTTTGCATTTGGTATATTGATTCTCCAATCTTGACATATTAAAGTAATTATTAACATTATATACACATTACCCTAGTAAATTCAGTTTGAATTCTATACAGGGTAGAATCAACTTAATGTGGTGTTTTTATAGAATTTGCTTTTTGTCAATCCAAATGTTGGATTGCATGCTAAATAACAAGTCATTTCAATGTAATTTTAGGTGTCCAGTGCCGGAACTGATATTTCTCATAATAAGAAAAATATTAGAATAAAAACTACTTTCAAATCATCTTTTCCCAGTAAATTTTCACCTTTGGAAGAACTTCTCGTCCTTTATAATGTACTCTATTTTTATTTTACCTCTTTTAATTGATTTTTTTTCCCCATCAAATGTATTTATGTATATTGATGGTTGGATTGATGCTTCTATAAAAAAAATTGAAAAATATGTGTGAAGATGTGTTCGTATTTTAAAAAGAAGATGTGTTTGTATTTAAAAAGGCAACTCTTCATGCAAAATATAAGCTATTTATTCTAGAGCGGAATAGGTGTTTATATGTTTACCCTGGGTTAATTACTGATGAAGGATTAATTTAACACGACTCTTCTACTATTATGGCAGAATCTCTCTATCTATTTATTTTTATGATTTTTGTACTAACACTATCTTGCAAGCTGTTTTTTTGCAGATATTGGATGCTCTTCTTAAGCTGCCAGAAAATAGGGAATGTGCAGATTGTCAGAGCAAGTATGTTTTTCATAACTCGTTTACAATTTGTATCTTAATGTCACCATTATTATCAATATCAGGAGAACTTGGATAATAGATAGATAGTGTTATAATCATTTCAAACACTAGTTTAGAATTCTCAGATCCACTTAAACTGCACTGAGTTATTCTCTGTTGGCTATCAAGAATATGGTTATGTGTGCTTCCTGTTTTAGCAGTTGATCTGATAATTAGGGTCTATTTTTTTGTTAAAACTTACTCTGTTGGTTTCCCCATGAAATTTCTACTTTTACTAAAAGTTCGTTTTGCTAGTTTCTATTTCCAATCAGTATTCCTTTGGGAGCACTCCCCTCTTGAGCACCTTTATATGAAATTTTACTTATCAAAAAATAAATAAAATAAAATTTCCAATCAGTATTCATGAACTCAAATTTTAGTGTCAGTTCTAATTTCTAGCTTTTAACTGAATGTGCCAACTAAGTAAGACGCTGGTCTGATGGAGGTCTACTACTAATGTGAATATTCATCATACTTCTCAAATGATTCTATAGACCGTCTGTCTATTAATCTGATGAGGGATGTGATAGAGTAGGAGGCGTCCTAGGTGGCAGTTGGGCATGTTGAACATCCTTACTTAAATTTGATAAATGAAAGTGATGTTGAACATCTCATAACCGAACTATAAGGGGAAGTGGTAGTTTATCGAGAAAGGAGTAAGAAAGGGTTTGAAAGGGATTGATTGGAAGGCACAGCTCTAAGGTTAGGGATCTAATGGTGAAAGCCTAGTTATTGAAGTAGGACGAGATTCTAAATGACTTGTAAATACTGGATTTTGTGTCATTAGGATTTAATTGTGAATTCTGACTCTAAGTGTGAGATTGCTCTTTTCCCAATTTCAACTGTCAGGATTTCAATCTGATGGTTCACGTTGCAGGTACCACATTAGAACCTTCTGAAGCCTGAATTTAGGGTCATTGGAGGAATATGTTGGAAATAGATGAAGCAGGTTTAGAGAGAATATGGTACAGGAGTAGTGCACAGCTAGGGAATAAGAACTGTTTATACTTTATATTAGAAACTGCAAAAAATAGGATGCTGAGGAGGCGTAATGAATCTGAGAAAATTATGCATTAGAGGATTGGGATGAAAATTATTCATTAAAGGATTGGGATCAATTTCTACCCTCTGTTTTCACAGAAGGAGGGTCTGTGATAATTCTTAAATACAGTGTATGAACTAAATACAGCTGAGTAAGTGAAAAGTGCCTTGTGTTTGTCTGGTGGATAATGTAAAAGCAACTAAGCAAGTAAATTTAGTCGAGCTATTTGTTTTTAAGATTTAACTAGGTTGGAATGTGTGGCTTTAGAGATAGGTTAACTTTACTGTTTTAAGGTTTCCAATCTGTCGAGCTTACTTTTCCAAATTTGGTGTTATAATTGGATACTCTCTTATTTATTGACAGAATTTTTAGAGTTGAAAATTTAGCCTTGTGAAGAGAATGGAAAATTGTGCTGCTAATCATCTGACCAGTCATTGTTCTCAGTTCTTAGTGGCACTTTTTAACTCTGCAATGGAGGATTTTCCTAATTGTGTTGGTCTTGTATAGATAAAGTATTCTCAATTTAGTTGATTTAGTTATATTAGATACTATTGTTTCTTATTAAGACAAAGATAGCTATTTTGCATTTAAGTCTAAAATTCTAATTAAATGAATCTTAAATATTACTTAAATTTTTTTAAATTTCTACCAAGAAATCTAAGATAGATAAAACTCACTCTTCAAAAAGATTGTTGGATCCAACTACTAACATTAATTCTATGTATAAATCAACCTAACAGGCTCTTAGATCATATTAGGCTTGATCCTGCATTAAAAAGCAAAATGTTTGCCCAAAATTGAAATTCAACACCTTTTTGATAAACTATGGAGAGTTGTATTATTTATTAGACACCAATTTTGGAGCATATCTTGTCGTTTGGATACTGGACGACATTAATGTCATTATGTTACTCAGATAAAATTTTGATTTAAACCATAAACAGCATGTTAAAATGTTGTGGCAGTCACTAATTTAAACTTAGTTGTCAACTCAATTGTGCATTCAAACGTAAAGTAATACCTTTTTATTAGTAACTTATTGTTCATAGTTGTTATAGAAAAGTCATATTCTAATTTTGTCCAAGATTTTAAAATCACTTTTTATCGATGAAATACTAGTTTTTATACCTCGACTAGACTATTTTACTGGTCATCGTGCCACGCGCCCTTCAGCAAACTTTGGAACCTAATTCACGGGCATCTTTTTTCAGTCTTCAAATTTGTACTGATATTTTGTTCAAATATTTATAGTTCATCACATCATAAGCAGTTTTTCATGAGAACATTGTGAAAATGTGGTTTCAGTATTTGTTGATATTATACAAAAATTCATAGGGTCGCAATTAAGTTTCTAAAGAATGGCCTAAAGAATACTACTATACATTTATTTACTGGAACACTCATTATGCACTAAATGATTAGAATATTCTCTCAGTATATTATGCACACATCTGAAACATAAATATGATTGTTGCCATCCATAGGTATTACTTCTGTGAAATGTGCTTGCAATAATATTTCCCTGAAATTTCGTAAAGAATTTTTTTTTCTTTCTTCAAACTTTTTTGCCAAACTAACCTAGAGAAATATAATATGACTTACACCCAATTAATTAAATTGTTCTTCAGAAACTGGGATTAAAGGTTGTCTTGCAATTGGAAGTGGTAGATTGTTTTGGAAGATATGATAAAAAAAATAAAAAATAAAATAAAATAGACCATTAATGGAGAAAAATATGCAATCAGCTAGAGAAGATGGTGACCTTGGTTTACTAGGAGCTAGAATCGTATTGATTATGTAAAATTTATACAAACAGTATTTTAAGTGAAAGTTAGAAGAAGGCAACATCTAGAGGGAGGGTTACCTAGGAGTAGGTCATAGATACCTCCTTAAGTATTGATATTTTTATTTTTTTTACTACAGTTATTATTTGTTTGATAACACAAAAGAAAAGGGGAAAGAAATAAGATTTTTTTCTTTTTTTCTTTTTATTTTTTTTCTCAAGTGTCCTCTGAATTAGTTTCTGTTTGTTGTCTCTGGCTTTCTATTGTTACTTAATAGTAAATTTCATGGATCCTTATATATTTGGACCCTAAGTTACTTTAGTTCCATATCTTTGAAGGTAAATTACGTTAACATTAATAAAACTTGCTCTCATGTTTTCTGATTGAGCTAAACCTGACATGTAAAGAAGCTATTATTAAAGCATTAGCCCAGAGAGCTCAAAATTTAAAAAACACATGTTATGGCAATCAGGAATATAAATACTTGCAACATACATTAACCATAGAGTGATTTTTTAATTTCTCCCACGAAACAGACTGGTGGTAGGATTTAAAGTTTTCACTTCTTGCTTCTTGGTCCCCTTGCTGGATTTGGCTAGCTAATGGGGTCCACAACCATTTATGTCCATCTTCTATGCAAATGCCTGCATGATCATGGATCTTACAATACTTTTGACTTTACAACCTCCCACCTTTGTTTTTAAGCAATCTAATGAACCTGATCATTTCCCTATTGAATTTGTTCTTTTTCAGTTAGATCAACCAGATGTGATGCTTATACACATGTACCCCAATATATTAGCCCTACATTTTACTTGCAAAAGGGCAGGTTATGCACCTCTTTTCTGGTCTAGAATCACTCTCTTGTTTTATTGGTAGTTATACTCTATCATGGTAGTTCAAGTTAAGATTTTGAATTTCATTTTCTAATTGGACTAAATTTACCATCTGAGCCAAGGTTCCAAGTTGTGCACTTTATTTATTAATTTTTTAATGCAATATTTTGAGTTTTGCAACATATTTATTTATTTCAGGGCTCCACGATGGGCAAGTGTGAACCTTGGAATATTTATATGCATGCAATGTTCAGGAATACATCGGAGTTTAGGTGTGCATATCTCAAAGGTTTACACTTTGCTCTCTCTCTCTCTCTCTCTCTCTCTCTTCTATTTTTTCCACAATATCAATGAAGTTTCTGGCCTCGCGTATTAATGCTGGAAACCACAGGACCTACATAGTCAGTTTTAACTTCAAATTCATGTGTCATTAGCAAATGTTAACTTCAACATCAATGTCCTACTAATACAAAAGCAGGGGCACTGTTAGAATGTACAACAAAAACCAAATTTGGCTTACTAACATTTGATATTAAGAGACTCAATGCAACTAGAAATTTATATGGTGAACTAGCCTGTATCGATTTATTGTGGCAACATTTGAATGGTGCTTCTGTAAATCATTGATTTACACTGCCATGTTGCTGAAGACAGTCTATTTACACTGGTCTACCTTTATCCTGGTGGCTTTGGGTCTTAACTCCTGGGCCCCAGGTCAAAGTTTTGAGACTGGTAGATGTCTCTCTCTCTCTCAAGTTAGTATTATTATATTTGACAAGTACAAAGACCGTGATTTTGGCTTTAACTGTTGTAAAGGCTTGCACATCAAATTTCAATGAACAATCAATTTCCTTGTTGCAGCTTAAAAAGGATTTAGTCCTGTCTTTGATGGGCCCTTGTAGTAGATAAAGGAAAGAAGCTTCAGTTTCTTTTACCTCCTTCAAATAGTGTGTTTAATTGTGAATATTTTTGCTAGTAAGTTTTGGACCTTTTGGATTATTATCTCATGTTTATATGCCATTGGGCATTGGTTAGTACTGAAGATAAAATATTTGCTACATCCTTCCTCGCCAGGAGGAAAATAAAATAAAATAAAGTCAGATAATTTACACTGAGAGTTTTCTAGCCAAATCTATGCTTCTCTTTTTCAACATAAAAATCTGTTGTTAAAATGCTTCTCATATAGAATGGTTCTCACATGCCCACATATAAATTTTCTGGGTCAGCTAACTTTGTTGCATGCCATTTTCTGTAAAAAATAATATACTGGAAGAAGCAGAAAAATAGTGGGAATTGTTTTTACACTCCACTACTATTGATTTACACATATAAGTGGATGTGGTTTTAAGTATGAGACAAGCCACCTAGTGCAAAATAATGCCCAAGTCCCCGCATAGGTGGGGATTGGGTAAAGGCTACTACATATTTGGTACATATTTCTTCCTCAACTTCACTTTTGATCAGTTGATAGTATTTTCTTGTATTCGTCCTTTCTTATTTCCAACAGTGGCTTGGTCTTTTGATTTTGTGCAATAGGTACGGTCTACAAACTTGGATACATGGCTACCGGAGCAGGTTGCTTTTATGCAATGTAAGAATATGTTGCATCTCATAATCGTTACTTATAAATAATAAAAATAATAATAATAAAAAATAAGAAGAAGAAGAAAGAAAGACAGAAATGAACTTATGCAATGTAAGAATATGTTGCATCTCATAATCGTTACTTATAAATAATAAAAATAATAATAATAAAAAATAAGA
>JAOTQH010000008.1:5428912-5443306 GCA_025631255.1 Cornus kousa | reverse complement strand
GCTGTGATGTGTTCCTGATTGTTTGGGACGACGGGGGCTTGCCTCGTCGAGTCCCCTTGATCAGAAGTTTGCAACGCTTCATCCTCGCTAGCAGCCATACCAGATCGCAATCGAACCATGCTTTATTTAGAGAACTAAAATCGTTCCCACAGACGGCACCAACCGTTGACGATGGATTCTGCACAACCTAGATCTGATCTGACTTCCTGAACAGAGAGAAGAAAAGGTGATCCTACAAGCACCGGTGTGTTACCGGTGGAGTAGGCTCCGGCGAATAAGTCAGTATGCGAACGAATCTCTTAAGAGAAATTAAGAACTTGAGTTAGGGTTTTTTACATACCTCAAAACATTGATTAGCCCGCCTTTTTTATAGGGCTTAGGTCAAGATGTTACGTAGAGTTATCTTATTGTAATCTGTAGACTTAATCCTTATCGTAATCTTTAATCCTTATCATAATCTTTAATCCTTATCCTAATTTGTAGAGCCTATCTCAATTTTATGAGATAGTGCGTTAATTTAGGAATCTTCCCTTAATTATGGATATTTAAATTATACATCCATCATAAAGCTTAAGCTATTTTTCAGAGCAAAAAAATAGAACTACTTTTTTCAATCTTATACCTTGAAACTTATAGAATCTTCACTTGAATTTTAAGGAAGAAAAATGTGTAAGTGTGGGATTTCAAAGCATGTGTCATTGGCAAAAGGACGCCATGTTTCATCCTAAAATTCTAGAAGGAAAAGTTTAAAAAAATAATAATAATAAGAAAAAAAAAATTATTTATACCCTTGAAATCAAAATAGGACCTAGTGTTCTAAGAAGACGACCTCACTGATGTTGAAATTTTGTCTGTATTAGGACTTAGATGGATGCTTTACATTTAAATTGTACTCATTTACAGTTATATTAAAAATAATAAATAAATAAATAAATTTATTGTTTATTTTTTAAAGATTTTTTTTTTTGTTTTTAAACCCATAATCCATGTTTATTGTACTTCATATTACTCTGATCTTTCCCTATTTTTTAAATGCTCTGTTTAATATTTTAGTTTCTGATCTGCACATCCCTATTTTCAAAGAATTATGGTGTCTTTTGTGCTATTTCGTTGGATTATTTGTGTGCTTTCTATTATGAAAAAAGGATCGAATAGGATTTTTGAGAACAAAAGAGAAAATTAATGACAAAAAAAATAAAATGGCACACACACACACAAATGAGATAAGGATTTATGTGGTTCGGCTATGCTTACATCTATGAGGAGAAAACAGAACAATATTTCACTATGAAAATTAAGAAATACAAGGCAAAATGGCTCACACCCAAAACCCAATTGCACCCTTTAACCTCGCACTCGCTAACTGATATTACAAGCTCACTCTCAATTGATGATTTGGATGCCATAAACCAGGTGGAGTAAAGGCTATTTATAGCCAGGAAATCATTAATATATGCTTGCTCATCAAGCATACTTGCTGTCCACGTACAAGTCTTGTACTTGGAGACCACACATTAGGCTTGCTGGGCACTCACACTTGGAGCCCAAGGTGCTGATGGAATCAATGATGCAAGCTAGCAATCTCAAATTGTGAGCCATAAAAAACTAACAATACATGGGAATGCTTGTTTGTTCGTCATATAACATGGTGACATGAGTAGGGATGTGGAATGGTCAGAGAGAACTATCATTAATGTAAAAAGGGGTCTCAGTAATGTTATTAAAAACATCATGCAGATATTGTACCCCCTTCATAAACCATATGGTAATCTTCAGTACTGTTGGTTGTAGACAATCAACTTAACCTTATCTTTATCAACCTACTAATCATTTTAAGACTAATTTTTTAATTTTTGTTTTATGTACAAGTTCAAGAGTTTTAAAGGGAAAAGGTAAAACACCTTTTTAAATGATCGACGTTTTAAGAATTCTCTTGATACTTGTATAGGCATAGGGTGATGGTGTATGAGTTCTCTCTATATAAACAGAATTCCTATCCTGGAAAGAAATTATTTGCAAAATTTTGTGTGGTGCTCAATTATAGGATTGTTGCAGAGGAAAAACATGAAATTGTTAATTATATATTCTGTTCGATGGACATATGTATGTTGGGGAACCAGTGAAGAAGTAAATGAAATATCGACAACTTGTAGTTTTATTGGGTCCCAAGACCATGATTATATTTAAACGACAAAAAGGATGTCTTGCCTTTTTTTTTTTATTTTAAAAAAAGCAGAAATAAAAAGAAAATGCCTTTCACATGATTGATGGTGACTTAGGTGGTCTGGACCAACCCTGACGTGGTATGATGATTAATAAATGTTGAATGTTTCCAAACTCAATTCGTAGTTTAATTCGATATATTTTTAGTTGGTAGTGAACTTGCTACTGGATTACCCAGGAGCCAAAACTGTAACCACTTTCACCCGTCTAAATGAGTTTTGTCAAAATTGTATTGAAAAACCAGAGTGGACTTGCACCGCTGGAACTTATCCACTTGCACTAGTCGAACTTCCAGAGACCATATGCACCGATTGAATGATCCGTTTGTACCGGTTCAACTTATCAATAATCTAGATTCTTCAAAGATTTTGATTACGTATCAAGTAGGAAAAAAGAAAAGAAAAAGAAATTATAAAATGTTTGCCATCATTTCACTACACTTCTCAATTACCTAACTGAGCATTATAATTTTTTTTCTCAATTCACTTTGATTTAGATCTTTTGTTTTATGAACTGGGGGTGTGAAGCTTCAGCATCAACCCCTCAGGGTTAGTTCCTCATTCTCTGGAGTTCAATGTGCATATGGTTGATGAAATTCCTTCCTAGAATGCACCAAGCATGAAACAACTAAGGACATACTATTAAGGAACAATTCTCCCTTATCTTCTTTGTTCTCTCTCTAAATAAATGCATTACAAAATGTGTATCTCTCAGTGTCATGTACAAATATGTTTTAATTTCTTTTCTTACTCATAAATAATATCAAATTTTCTTTTGTTATAGCCAGCTAGAGTGTCCCTGAGATCTGGATGTGAGGGAATAGCTGCTATTAACACAATCATGAGTGTCATGGGGATCAATCTCAAATCCTTACGTCCGGAGCCCTGTGTTGAGGGGTTAGTGTTTCTCATTTGGTAGTACATTTTTATTTATTATTATTATTTGGGTGATATATTAATCTTAGAAAAATTTATTTCCTAAAATTTAATATCAGATACTCAACTCCTGGGGGCTATTCATGCAAGGCAGTCCATCCTATTGCACTTGGTAAAGTGATGAGTATTGCACAAATGATGAAGTCAGAATTTAATGATAAGGACTACTCTCTTTCTGGTATTGGAGGTGTTGAGACAGGAGGTGATGCTGCTGAATTTATCCTTGTTGGAGCAAATACAGTTCAGGTTGGTACAGATTATGAGTGTTCTATTACCATTAATTTATAAGATACCTTCTCATCAGATTCATGTTTAACTTATGAATCTCAGCTCCATTTAGGACTTGCATTGTATATTTGCATGGTTTTGTTTTTTGTTTTTCCACAAATCTCAAATCACTTATATACATGCTTTGGATTTCAGTAAACCAATTACCAAACGTACAGTCATTTATTTGTTGCACTTGAATGTATAAAACGTGACATGGATGAATGAAATAATTTCACTCTGTAAGCTTTTGTTAAAATATCTAATTCGTGTTCTTCAAAGTTTCGTGGCTTTTCGTTTGGTCTCTATGCAAAAATTACTCAGTTGCCACAATATATTTGTGGTTAGAAATTCAAATAGGCACCATAGAGTAATCATGCGATGAGCGAGATGGCAAAAGAGGGCAAAAAAAAAAAAAAAACCCTCAAACTTGACATCATGATGTGATGTTACACCCACATGTGATATCCTATACACTTAAACGCATTAGAAATTTTCTTTCTAAATTTTTTTAAATGAATTCTTTGGAATCTTAACAGATTTCTCTTCTATAGGGTAACTCTTTATGTTTCTGCTGCCTTGCCTTGTTTCTGCTATTAGTTAGTGTTAGCAAGGAGATGAATTAATGGTTTTGCTTCTTCATAGGCTTTCGAAAGGTTAAGACTGATGATGATGATGGATAAATAGAAATTGCGTGATTGGTTTTCAGTTATAGGTGTATAAAAAAGCTTTGTACTTTGATTATGTTTTGAGCTTATTCTCTAGAGCTGTTGTTTTTAATTTAACAAGTTCTATTGTGTACCTTGTAACATGGCAGAGAACTGTTTCTGCAAGTAATTTTTTCATTAAAATAATTAATAATTCATGAAGTATAAATGAAATAATATGTTGTGCTAGAGACATGCTTGCCTTCCACGTATTTATAAGTACAGGAAATAATGCTATAAGAGAAGTATACAAATTGCTCGACTTTGACAACCTAAGTAGCATACATACAAACTTGCAATTCACTTCTATTTAATTTAATGCATTTGATTACATCTACTCAACCTTTGGTGCTAAATATAGATGCCTCCCTCTCCTCCTCTTCCCCCTCCCCTCTCTATTTCCTTTTTCCATGTAGCATGGTGTTGTATCTTACATGGAATTATAGAAAAATCAGGCTCCAGTTGTTTTCACATTTTCTGGATCCATTTCCAAATAATGACTTGTAACAAGGGCCGAGTGTTGAATAATCATATCTTGGTGACACATCGGTATTTATATATGAAAGTAACTTTTGGTAGGTCAACTAGGTTTGACCAAAAAAAGAAAAGGTTTGGACAGACTATTCATGTTAAAGATTTGGCCTTTAAGTTAGTCCGACTTAAAAAGACTAGGATTGGATGGTATGTCTCTATCTTCTTTTTTTCCCCTTTCTCACCTGAGCTTGGTCACAGTTCAGAGTCTTAAGACCTAGCTGACTGGCTAATGCTAGCATCTGAAGTGACCCTGAGTATAATTATTCTTTTTCCATTTTTCATTGCTCTTCAATTTCTTTGCCGTGCAGCTGTTCCCCACAGTCTAAGCCTGTAAATTGACCTTAGGTTTGATCAGTACCTAGGTTCTGGACAGGTCTGAAGTTCTGAACAAGGCAAAATAATAGTAGGTTGGACATGATAAATTGTTATTTCTGTGTAAGATCCCGTTATGTTTGTACTGCCATTTTAGAGTTTGGAACATGTCATAGGATTTTTGAGTGGCATAATTACTGCCAGACAAAATATGTGTAGCACAAAGTTAAAGTTTCTTCTCTCCGACTATTTTTTACATAATGGCGAAGATGATGAGCCTATGGACCTATGGTTGTGGATGAGGATTTTGTAGGCATTTGAGACACTGTATATAGCTGTGGTGGTGGACTAGGCAATTAACTTTGGGTAGGAAACTCTGTTATTACCTTTGGCAAGGAGATAATTTCTTATAAAGTGCTAGCTGAAGAAATTGTCACAAGGGAGAAGCCAAAGCCATGACGTGACAACAAAATTTAATGAATTTACCAGATAAAATTTTCACAGCAGTGTACCTAATAGTAGAATCCTCGGAAGCACGATGTAATGATAAAGTTTTCATGCATGTCCAAAATCACTATTTATTTTTAATGTTATTTAATTTGTTATGATCTCTTTTTGATATATCATAATAGAAAAGATGGGTATCTTAACTTAAAATTTCTTTGTTCTCTTCCGAGTATATAATGTCACCGATTTTCTTGCAGGTCTGCACAGGTGTTATGATGCATGGTTATGGTCTTGTGAAGAAACTATGCTCTGAGCTGAAGGATTTCATGAAAATGCACAATTTTTCATCAATAGAAGATTTCAGAGGGTATTTTACACTTTATTTTAGTAGTAGCTTCTTACCATGGAAATTGTAAACCAATTGAGGATTGCTGGATCCAAGTATTTGATTTTATTCTATTTTGATCCCCAGGATTTCTCTTCCGTACTTCACAACTCACACAGATTTGGTACAAAGGCAGCAAGAAGCGATCCGGCAGAGGAAAGCTGCCAGGAAAGGATTGCAGTCTGACAAAGACTGGACAGGAGATGGCTTTGGGTCTTGAATTGAGATGAAGTTCTGCTCTTTGTTTTGGGCTGCTGAAGCTCGTAAGGTAGAATAGTGAAGCTCGTGGGAGGCTGAAGAAGGAGCGCGTGGGCATGTTCGGCGCGAGTTAGATCTACTTGCAGCAGAGCGTGTCGGGCGCGTGGATGGTGATGATGAACTCCGTCGTCGCCATCTCTGTGTGTGTGTGTGTATGTATATATATATATATATATATGTATCTATATATACATAAATATATGTGTGTGGGTGTGTATATATATATATATGTATCTGTATATATATCCGTGTATAAATTGTGTTTCACTAGTTTACTTACATATATGGCCACCAATTTTGTGTGCCCTATGATCCGTTGAGATACTGTTGTCTATTGATGGTTTGCATACTGTAAATTACACATTATGTGTGTGCTGGTGTTGGGGCGGAGGAAGATAGAACAGAGAGGAGGGAAGGGAATAAATGATGGGTATAGAAGTTAGAAAGGTAATTTTAATATTCACGTGGGTCAATATAAAAGTCAAAGGACTAAAATGTCAATTCTTTACCATTGGGGTGTCTTTGGTTACTCTATCAAACTTGAGGGAGTGTCTTTGTCTCAAAGTAGGGTAAGTTTCATCTGCCTGTTCGTACCACAAACTTCAGGAATGTCCATGTACTTTACCCATTTATTTAATTGGTTATCAAATGACTTATGAAGCCAATTGATAGAGGTAACTTGTGTAAGCAGGATTTGGGGTATGTATTATTTAGGTCAATGTCACACACATATTCGGCCTTTGGGAATACATCCAATTTAAAGTCAAGATCTCCACAGAGTCTAATATAAAATTTAAGGTAGTCTAAAATGACATTTATACCCTAAACACAATCACTCCAATTCATAAACACATTGGCTCCAGTTCAAGTGCGGATGTAAAGTTTAGATCTCCATAGAGTCCAATATCATATTTAAGGTAGTCTAAAATGACATTTATACCCTAAACACAATCACTCCAATTAAGTGCAAAACTGCAAGTAAAAGAGGTCAACAACTATGCGGGACTATGTATTACTTCAAATGATATGATCTTTTTTTTACAAAAAGGAGGTGAATACGTAATTTAAACTACTCGTAAAATAGCATAGTCTATAAGTCTACGTGTTGCTAACCCAACAAAAAAAATTGAAATAGTAATTATATCCAACTAGCACACATATATCCAAACATTGTTCATAGGATATTCTATAATAGTTTTGTTTTTATATCCCATTGTGCTACAGAAAAGCAAACCTTTGTTCCATTCACAAAGTCCACTTGCTCCCAAAAGGAATCCACAAAGTTAGAACCATTCTATTGAAGTTGTTTAGACCAATTCATGGTAAAACTGTGTATCATAATGAAGTCCCACCCATAATATTCATAGCTCTCATGTATGAGGAGGTTGGAGGGGAAGCTAGATAACAAATCTAATCTTTAACACTATTTTTCATAAAGGACTGAAAAGCTCTAAACTTGTTGAGAGTCGACAAACTGATTTATAGACGTGGGGTGTGTGCTGCTGTGATGGACTCCACACTCATGTCTCTAAATGTATTGTTGACTCTCGATAAGTATAGCACAATTATATATCTATATATATGTGACACTATTTTTCATAAAGGGTTGAAAAATTCTAAACTATTCGAAAATTGACAACCAATTTATAGACGTGGAGTGTGGGTTGTTGTGATGGACTCTACATTCATGTCTCTAAGTCGATTGTTAACTCTCGACAAATATAGCACAATTTTATGAATATATATTTTTATTCAACGTGATTATACTTTGTCTGACTAAATTTTTTATTGATCGTGTACATGAGATTATTACTCTCTATTTATATACTAATTGGGATTTGGGAGTTAGTTAAAAGCTGTGGCTTTGATGTGGTGTGCAAATTAAAAATATTTGTGGCAAAAGGTAAAGGTTGTTGACAGTTTGTCATTGCATTTGATGTTAAACCATACTTTGATAGCGATTGTTCTCATATTAATTTATAAATCACACTAGCCAATACCATTGTCCCTAAGCAAATGTTTGAAGGTGGTACTCAATATTCACTTGTTAAAGAGAGTATTGGTATGAATTTGAACATATACAATTAGGTTAAGAATCATGATCAAAGTCAAATAAAGTGAGTAGGAATTGCAGTCACAGCAAGTGCAAGACTAGGAGTACTTATCAGAATGCCGAGAAAAATTTCTTTAAGCGTGCAACGGATGCATCCAATCGTTCGTCACGTTTGAATGCACCCGTTGCACGGTGCTGAGTGATTTTACTAAGTATACTTCATGAGTACTGATATTACTTATGTTTCAAAAGTTTTAACTACAAGCCTGTTAAATAATTAATATATACAATGCATCTTCGTGTGTTGATGATGAGACTTCCATTTAATTAATCTGAGGAGCAAAAGGAGGATCTACGCAAAAAGGGGCTTGCCTCTTATTAAAGGTGAATGATCTTTCTACATATACAATTGCATTTATTATGTGGATCATAGTTTGGGTCCTACATTTTATACTTTAGAATTGTGACTTAAGTTGTACATGTATTTTTTTATTTTCTTTCTAAAATGATAATCATAACTAATTTTTAAACATTTTAGTATTTGTTGGTTTTATTTTATTTAGGTATCTAGAGATTCTGACTTTTTGGAATATTTAAAGAATTTAACAATTGGATTTTATTTTATTTTATTTTATTTTATTTTATTTTTTTTTGGGTTTTCAATTTTGGTTTGGTAGAAAGGAAAAAAATTGGATGGAAGGAAAAATAGAAGAGATGAATGATACATCCTTAGGGAAGAAATTATATCATTCCCTCTTTTTGTTTGATTGGATGAAAGAGAAGAGAATGAGATAATACCTTACTAATGTTTGTTAAGAAAAAAAGAAGATGATATTAATTATAAGGAAAATTTTGTAATTTAATTTTTTTTTTATAATAGTCTTATCTTTTTTTCTTCGTATCCTTCGTCTATATTTAGAGGGATGAAAATTTGTAAAGAAGAAATGATGACTCGTTAATCATCTTTTTTGTTATCTTATTGTCTTCTCTCTACTAAATGAAGGAAATTTACTTCTTTCTTATCTTCCCTCCACCCTCTTCCTACCAAACTGAGTATGAATACTGTTGATGATAAGTTACAATAATGAGATACTAAGCATGAGAGAAACCAAACTTCATAGAACATTATGCATAGTAATAGATGAATATTTAAACTTAAAATTAAAACTGTGGAACAGAATTGTAGTATTTCTTTAGTTAAATGATAGAAATAATATGGTCCTAGTAGATGTACAAACACCCCTTTGAAAGACTAGTAATGACACATTTATGTGAGCTGAAGTTTATTCTGTGCATCTATGGTGGCACAAAATATTTTTTTCTATAAATGGGCACTCAAATTAAAGTTAATTCAAGTGAAATAATGATGACTTGACATACATACATGCAATTCAATTGAAAATTTCCAAATATTTGGTGGTCTCTTCCAAACATATACAGTAATTTTTTCAAAGAATTGCATTTAATGTCCCCTTTTTATTTTTGATTGTTCTTGGTTATCATAATTCGATCACGACACAAAGTTAGCGGATTCAACTTACTTTTAATTAATCATATTCATTTTATAATCGTATCAATTCATTTAATTTGTTTTTTTAGGTTCGTGATTTGGAGTTTAACCTATTTTACCTTATTAAATTCAGTCTTCTTCTTCTTCTTCTTTATTTTATTTTATTTTTTTGTGTCATTGACAAGAAACTCACACGCACACTTTGCTCTTTTGGAGACTCGAACTCTCACTATCTACTTTAGGAGGTAAAGGAGATATCATTGGACTATAAAGCCTTAATAAATTTATTTAATTAGTCAACTCAATCAATATTTTAAACCAATTACTATTAATATTTTATTATTTCAATAGAAATACAATATGAATATTTTATTTACTTTTTTGGGAATGGTATTATCTCAATTATTCTCATTTTTATGATCATCATTTTTCATTTTTTACTTAAGTTAATAAATGAACTACATAACCCATTTAAGTTAAACAAGTCATTAAATGACTGTACTATTATTAATCGTTTCTTAACATAATTATTACACAACTCGGGTTAAGGATAACTTGTTCAGCAAATGCTCATAAGTCAATTTTGACCCAACAACCAAAAATTGTCACCCAGGAAAGTTTCAAATTTTGTTAATAGTCTTTTAACCTATTGGTACGACTCAAAATGCAAAGGAGATTGATTAATCAGTCTTATAAGATATTACGGAGTAATAAATTTTGTTATTCAAAATGGAAGTCCATTTTGGGATACTGGATTGGGGGTAAGTTAGTCATTTCAACACTGATTACCAGAAGTAAATTTATAGAGATAGAGGGATTTGATTGATATAGGGGGAGTAATTAATTAATTTAAGTATTGCTGTGTATGCGTGTGAGCTTTTCCCAAAACATTCTATTAAGAAAGACTCTTCTAAAACCGCCATCAGCATCAGATCACAAACCACACCGATGACCAAAACTTAGCCCTCCTCTACTCTCTCTCTCTCTACATCACATCTTCAACGCATTCCATTCGCGAAATCCCCAAAAAGCCACTGTGTTCTGGGTGGTGGTCTGAAGGAGGGGCGGGGATGAACAGCCACAAGTTCCAAATCTTCGACTCTCTTCCGGCGTAGTAAATAGCGCCGAACTCTTTTCACATGGCGAAGCGCGTATACGAACTCTGGAAAGGAAGCAATGTAAGATTCGCTCGTATCAATTTTGAATCTCTTGTAGATGCTGTTTCCTTCACTTTTTATCATCTGGGTATGCTTTAGATTTGCTGGGTTTGCCTTAATTTAACTGGTTTTGGTGGATTCACACTTTGAATTCGGCTTTGATTAGGGTTTATGGACAATTTAATGAATAGGGTTGGCAACGTTTTACAACAAAAATCAGTTAATATGGTGATTTATGTTGTGTTTGCACTTTTTATTTTTTAAAAAAATATATATCAATGGCGAAATTGGTTATGTAATTTTTGGCGTTAAAAACATGATGTTGTATTCGTGAAATAGAGTAATTTCTTTTATGCTTAGTTCAGATTTGTAGTGCTTGTACATGAAATGATAATCTCCGTAGTAGAATTTTGGTTGAGTTAGATGAAATGAGGTACAAGTTAGCGGAGTAGTGATTAATGGGGGGTGAAGTAGCAGAGGGAGAGTGGAGTTTGATTTCTGGGGTTATTGATTAATTGATTCGTTAATTGCCTCAAGTTATTTTTTTTTTTTCCTAGTTGGGAAACTCACACACACTGCCTCCACCGAGGTTCGAACCCCTGACCTCCCTTTGGGAAGTAGGAGCATTGTACCGCTAGGCCACAGGCCTTGGTTTGCCTCAAGTTATTGCCTTATTGGGAGGTTGAATTTTTCTGAAGGATGCACAGTAGTGTGTCAATTGCTGTTGTTATCAAACGATTCAGACATCATTGTTTTGGGCATATCTTAGAAGACACTTCATTAAATAGTTGACATTCCTTCTCATGACACTATGTCCTTGTTTGAGAATGATACTTTTTATTGCTTGCTGCTTAAGCTGTATTTCTAATGCCAATTTTGCATGGTGTTAATATGATAAAAGGAAAAATATATATATATTCTCTATCTTGATTGAGTATGATAAATAAATGGACGTTTTTGCACGACCATGTACTTCCCATTTATTTTCATATGTTAAGGTAGTCTAGATCACAATAAGACTATTTTCTTATTTATGCAAGTGCTACTAGTTAGGTGGATTAGTAAGTTATGAGGATTATTTCAGTTATTATGCACAAAATTTTGTTAATAATAGATTCTATAAAGAGATCACTGGCTCTCTTATTCTCTTTCTTTTCCTCTACTCCTTTTGTGCTTCTTTACTTCATAATAAACCATAAAACAGATTTGGTATTAGAACAGGAAGGTCGTTCTCACTTTCTTGCTAATATGTATCTTGTTCGCGTGGATGGTCCATTCATGAGAAACACGTGAAGGAGTTGAAATATATTGTTCCATCACCTACCCAATAGCTTAAGACCAGTCGGTTGTTTCCTGTACTAAGGATGATTACTTCCTTTCTTTTTGCTTCAGTAGACCATATTCAGTCTGGTACCATAGTAGGTAAAGTTGAAGGGAAAAGAGTGGTGGACTTAGAAATTCAATGTGTTTTCTTTTCTTTTGGTTACTCAATGAAAGGTTTTTCTTAGGGCCTTGGAGATTATAGTGTTTTAAAAAAAAGAAAAATTTTGGTTAGATGGTAGGAGATTTGTGTACCTTGATTAAATCTTTACGAGCGTGATCTAATTTCAACAGGTGTACATCAATTATCAACATTAAACTACCATTTCCCTCCATAATCATGGGCAAACTTTGTGGATTTGTCCCTAGGCTTGGGTATTATGAGAAAGTATGAGTCAGCAGATGTTAAATTTGTGGCAAAGTTTTCTGGAAATAAATTTAGGGTAGTATTGTGATCATTTTTGTCTTCTAGGCTTGATCATTTATATAGAGGTCTAGATTGAAGTGTGTTGCTAATAGAATTTGGGGAGAATAAACGATCAAGTGCTTATGGAGTCTTATGCAATTGCATAGACTGATAGACTTGTTGAATTAGAACGAGAAGTCGTGTAAAATAGTTATAAACTTATAAGTCAATGTATAAAATAGTTATAAGACAAATTATATAATAGATATAAGACCATTCCTCCTTTCCACAATATAATGTTAGGCAGGTCAGTTACAATATATTTTAGTATGGCTTAAGTGAAGAAATTGACACGAACAGATAGGAAACATGAAATAATTAGAAACAAATTGTATTGGAAAGTTGGAGGCATGAACCCTTTGGGGGCATGGTTAGGAAAAATCGACAAAACAGTGTGTCACATGGTTAAGAAGTCAGGCATGCTATTCACTATGATGTGTTGGTGGTGGCAGTTGTGGTTTTTGTGCGGTAATGGTGGTGATGTTAATAGTAATTGTGCTAACTGTGATGATATCCGGAGGGTGGTAGTTTGGTTAGGAATGGTCAACACTGGTGCTAAAATCAAGCCTTGGAGTTGGATTATAGTATTCAATTTCTTAAATATATTATTGAAAAGCTTATGATCATGTAAATTGGAATTTCCTTCTCTACTTGCTTCAAAGAATGGGATTTGAAAGTAGATGGAGGACATGGATTGAGACATGTCTTTCGTGTGTCAAGTTCTCAATTCTTGTGAATGGTTTTCTAGCTAGTTTCTTCGGGTGCTCTCGGGGTATAAGACAAGGTGATCCATTGTCATCTTTTCTTTTTCTTATTGTTATGGAGGGCTTAAGCAGACTTATGTGCTAGACAAAGAATCTTGGTCTCATTAAGTGATTCTGGGTGGGAAGAGATATTGACAATCAGGTGGAGATTTCATATCTGCTATTTGCATATGACACTCTGGTTTTCTGTGATGCAGATGTGTCCCAACTTAGATATTTGAGTTGTCTTTTGACTTGCTTTCAGGCAATTTCCGGGCTAAAGGTAAATGTGGCCAAGAGTGTGCTTGTCCTGGTCGGAAATGTACAAGACATCTCTTCTTTAGCTGCAGTTCTTGGGTGTAGGGTGAGCTCCTTTCCTATCCCTTATTTGGGATTGCCCCTAGGGGCTTCTTCCAGGTTAGTGGGGAGTTGGGATTCTATGCTTGATAGGTATGCAAAGAGTTTGGCAAGTTGGAAGAAGCAATACTTGTCCAAGGAGGGTAAAGTAACTCTTATTAAGAGCACTTTATTAAGCCTTCCCACTTATTTTCTTTCTATGTTCCAAATTCCATGCTCCGTTACTGATAGAATTGAACAAATTCAAAGGAATTTCCTTTGGGGAGGAAGGGGGGAAGAGTTCAAGTATCACCTTGTTAGATGGGAGCAAGTATGCAAGCCTATAAAACTGGGGGGTTCTCGGTATTAGACGATTGATTCCTTTTAATCAAGCTCTTCTGGGCAAATGGTTGTGGAGATACGGGAAGGAAAGTAGATTAGTATCTTGCAGGTATGGGGAAGACGTTGGCGGATGGACTAAACGTCCAGTTTCTATTGCAGGAGGAGTTGGGGCTTGGAAATCCATTTGGAAAGGATGGGATGCCTTTTCCTCTCATATCAGATTTAGAGTTTGTGATTGTAGTTGCGTTCGTTTTTGGGAAGTTCTTTGGTGTGTCGTACATTTCCCAGATTATATAGTATTGCAGTTGATAAACATGCCATCGTAGCTAACTGTTATCAGCTTGATAATAGTGGGATTACGTGGAATGTTCATTTTCGGCGTTCATTTCAGGATTGGGA
>JAOTQH010000008.1:5396449-5428812 GCA_025631255.1 Cornus kousa | reverse complement strand
CTTACAGAACTTCTTATCACTTCCAACCTCCCAAGAACTGGATGAATGGTACTTTTTTCCTGTTAACTTCTCTATAAATTCAAATACAAAACCCATTACTATATATATATATAATGCCATTCTTGTTCTGCTGTAGCTAACATAATGTATCTTTTTCTTGTTTCTGTATTTTGACTTGTTCTCGTTGCGCAATGGATCAATGGCTGTCTTTAAACTCACAGATCCTAATGGTGAGCTCCTTCATTTAACTTGTCAATTTTAATCTCAAGTCAGATTAACAACTCTCAATGCATGAATATGCATGGTATAAATGATGGAATTATTAATTTGGACACAAATTAATATATTTAATTTTCAAGATGTACAAGGAACCGCATAATTTAAGTACAAATGTATTATTCAGTGATTTAATATAACACTTTATTTATTATTATTTTTTAAATATTTGTTGCAGGACCCATGATTTATAAGGGCCTTTACCATTTTTTCTACCAATACAACCCAAATGGTGCAGCTTGGGGTAACATAGTATGGGCACATTCAACATCTGAGGATCTTGTCAATTGGACTCCCCATGATCCTGCCATCTACCCGTCCCAGCAAGCCGATATCAACGGTTGCTGGTCCGGCTCTGCCACCATCCTTCCCGGGGAAAAACCGGCATTTCTCTATACCGGAATAGACCCCGAGAGCCAACAAGTCCAAAACATAGCCGTGCCCAAAAACCTGTCTGACCCATTCCCTAAGGAATGGGTCAAGTCACCTATGAATCCAGTAATGGCACCAACTAGCATGAACAAAATCAATGCAAGCTCATTCAGAGACCCAACAACTGCTTGGCTAGGCCCTGATGGGTGGTGGAGAGTGATCATTGGTAGCAAAATAGATCGGCAGGGACTAGCAAATTCTATATAGGAGCTAGGATTTTATTTATTGGATTAAAGCTAATGACCCGCTTCATTCTGCTAATGACACTGGAATGTGGGAGTGCCCTGATTTTTTTCCAGTTTCTACTAGCAGTCAAAGTGGTCTCGACACGTCTATGCTTGGTTTGGGCATCAAACATGTGCTTAAACTGAGCTTGGATGATACCAAACATGACTATTACACGGTTGGAACATATAATCTTGCCATGGATAGATATATCCTGGATAGTGGATCCGTGGATGGTGATTCAGGCTTAAGATATGATTATGGAAAGTTCTATGCTTCGAAAACATTCTATGACAGTGTCAAAAGTAGGAGGATCTTGTGGGGTTGGATTAATGAATCGTTGTCTGAAGCTGATTTTGTCAAACAAGGATGGTCGGGAGTTCAGGTAATACTTGTGGATAACGTATCCTAAGAATAATTGACAAGCTCAATCAGGAATTAATTCAACTCAATCATATGAATGAGAATTGCTCATAATAGATTTGGTTTTGCAGGCAATTCCAAGGACTCTTTGGCTGGATAAATCAGGAAAACAATTGGTGCAATGGCCAATTGTAGAGATTGAAACGTTGCACACAAATCGAGTTGACTCACCAAACACTGAGCTTAAAGGAGGATCAGTACTTGAAATTTCAGGTGTCACAGCTGCACAGGTGAGTTTATTTAGATATGATTGAGTAATGGGTTTTTGCGCCTGTCATCATTACCCAAAGTAAATAACTGGTAGTTTAATTATAAGAAAAAATTATTAAATGGTCCTGGAATTATTAGTTCCGAGTCAATCACCATGTGATACATCAATAAATGCTTCATATGGTAATTGATCAAGCTTTAATCAATGTCACATGGTAATTGATCCGACTAATAGTCCAAGAACATGTATTAATTTCTCAATTACAAGAGTCCTAATATTTTTATGTTTTGTACATTGGCAGGCAGACGTAGAAATATCATTTGGAGTATCAGAGTTTAAGCATGCAGATGCGCTGGACCCAAGTTGGACTAACCCACAACTCCTATGCAGCCAAAAGGGTGCATCGGTTAAAGGTGGGCTTGGACCATTTGGGTTGCTTGTTTTGGCTTCAAACTACTTGGAAGAATATACAGCAGTGTTTTTTAGAATCTTCAAAGGCCAAAATAAATATGTGGTGCTCATGTGTAGTGACCAAAGCAGGTCTCTCTCTCTCTCTCTCTCATGTCTTTACCTACCTTCAGAATTCTCTGTGTCTGTCTCCCTGTCTCTCTCTCTGTCTCATGTCTTTACCAACTTTTAACAATCTTCATTAATTTACAGGTCCTCGCTCAATCAGAACCCTGACAAGACCACTTATGGAGCATTTCTGGAGGTAGATCCTATTCAAGAGCAATTATCACTAAGAAGCTTGGTAAGTTTTCTTTAATGTGCTCATCAGTTCAGCTGTTATAACATAATTAACATTTACTCATATTTGCAGATGTGTGAGTTTTATCCCCAAAAAAGAAAAAGAAAAAAATATTGTTAATTAGTGACAACAACTCTGAAGAACGGGACAGTATTGTCTCTCAGAATAGTTTTGTTGTTTTTTTGAGAAGTAAAAAACAAAATACTATAAAGTAAAAAATTAAAAAATCTGTTTAGTAGACAATTTTTAAAAACTGGTAGGGAGTATATGAAAACTCAAGTTTAAAAAGTCACAATTCAGAAAATTGTCTTTTATGATTATTTGAAAGTAATTTTTTTTTTTTTTCCTGAGTTAAAATTGTTTTTAGAAAACTGAACTAAGTAGCTCAACAAAATTTATTGTTGACATTTTCTAAAAATCTAGTACC
Source organism: Cornus kousa (assembly GCA_025631255.1). Lineage (NCBI taxonomy): Eukaryota > Viridiplantae > Streptophyta > Magnoliopsida > Cornales > Cornaceae > Cornus > Cornus kousa. Next base: position 5,426,070 of record JAOTQH010000008.1, on the reverse strand, counting down.
AAAACAAATAATAATAATAATAAATAAAATCTATTTTCAGACATCATTCTTTTATGGTTTTTTTAATTTTATGTTATTTGACTATTGTTTTAAGAAAAGAAACAAAAGTAAACAGGCCTGAATTGCTCTAAATTTTTTGATCATTTTGATTTTGTTGCTTAATGACGTTGACTTTATATGGAGTTTAGTCATCCTAACATGCGAATTTGTTCGCGGAAACTAATGGCGAAATAGTAATAGATATCACCTAAAGGTAATATATAGCCAATATAGGTGGTGATTGAAATCTCAGACCTAGGTTTTCTTCCTCTTTATTATTTAAATGGCTTCACATAAGTATTCATCTAATACAGTAACCTTTTGCTAAAAATGAATGCTTTTAACCATCACAATCTTGGCACAATCAATTTTAATAATGGTTGGAACTGTTGAAAATAAACTTGATTTTAGAATTTTAGTTGTAATTTGTATTTTCAAGTATTTGGTATACATGATGTATGTGTGCATTTCATGTTAGTGGGATAGTAAATGGTCTTGATGAAGAAGGTTATGTAAGACTGAGGTATGGAAATTAAGTCTCTTAAATACTATGTTAATGCGAGTTTGTATTTGTGTTAGTGGAAGACATGGGAGTTAAATCTACTAAATACCATGTTAGTGGGAGTAGTGGGAGTTAAGCCTAAATGTTATGTTAGTATGAGTAATTGGGCACTTAAATGTAATTGTTACATTTATGTTCATGTGGTCTATATATTCATGTACTCTAGTCAAATAATAGAAGAAGTGAAATAAGAAGTGTTTTCCTCTGCTATTTTATTCTCTTCCAAATATTATTGAGTATTGTGTGTATCTATGCCACTATTTCCAATAAAGTAGTATTAGAGCAAAATCAGAAGAAAAAGCCAATAGAGTGGTATCAGAGCCAGGTTCCATATCAAAGCCAGGTCATTATCAGAGCCGGATTTTATGATCAGAGACTAGACGATCCTGGAGGCTTGACGAAGTTGATCCTAGAAGGTTCAACATTTTGAGAAAAACATGTTTCTCCTCGATGATGATGAAGGGGAGAAAATGTATTTTCTTAGTGAGAAGATGATGTTCTCTAATTACAAGAGAATGAAAATCATCATGACTTCATACCTCAAAGCATGTGATTTGTGGGATGTTGTTGGAGAAGAGCCAAGGAATGGCATGTCCAACAAGCTTCGTGAAAAGAAAGAAGATAAGGCATTGGTAGTGTTGCAAAAGGCAATACATCAAGAAATTTTGGAGTATTTTGGAGAGTCCAAAACTCCAAGTTGTATTTGGAAGATGCTCGAGACCATCGTTTCCAATCATAGAGGTGAATCACTACCCATGGAGTATTGGGTACAATGCTTTGAGGATGATGAGTTTACGAAGGCTGATTATGAAAGTCTTGAGGGCAAAGGTGTGGAGAATGAAGAGGCGTACAACACAAATGAAGTTGAAGAATTTGAAGAACAACTTGAAATGGTGAATGAGGAAGAGGTAAAGAAATGTGTTGAAGAAGGGATTAAAAAAGTGGAGGAGAATGAAGTTAAAAGAGAGGACAAAGGAGAAGAAAGTGTTAAAGAAGATGCACAAGTTGATGAATTTGGTGCATTAACATCTTCAGGTTGGGTGAATATGGAGTTATTTTTTGATTCCAAAGAAGAAGCACATAAGAAGTTCAAGAAGTTTCAAGAATTTAAGAAGAGAGAAAACGAATGGTGCGCCCATGTGAAGAAGATAAATGTTGATCATAAGAGGGCATTATTGAAACATTTGAAGAAGTTTCACAAGCCGTACACATCAATGGAAATGGCCAAGAAGATTGAAGCTATTGAAGGAGGTGGAATTGAAGATCAACCATCGAACCTTTGATCAAGCTCCCAAGATTAATAAGTAGGTTTTTAAAGTTACAAAATCAAGTTTAAAGGGGGGTGTTGAAAAATAACCTTGATTTTAGTATTTAATTAATTTTAAGCATTTGTCTTACATAGTGTATATGGGCATTTAGCATGTTAGTAGGTAGTAAATTATCTTAATGAGAATTAGTATATGAGAGCTAGTGTCATGGTGAAGGTTATGTAAAATCAAGAGTTATGAGAGTTAAGTCTAAATGATTATGTTAGTAGGAATTAAACCTCCTAAATACCATGTTAGTGGGAGTTAAGCCTAAAAGTTATGTTAGTGTGAGTAATTGGGCACTTAAATGTAATTGTTACACCTATGTTCATGTGGCCTATATATTCATATACTCTAGTCAAATAATAGAAGAAGTGGAATAAAAGAATTTTTCAAGTATTCCTCTATATCATTCTCTTCTGAAATATTATTAAGTGTTTTGTGTATCTAGGTCATTATTTCCAACAAAGTGGTGTCAGAGCAAAGTCAGAAAGTGGTATCAGAGCTGTGGGTGCAAAATTTCACTCAACCAATAACAATTGAGAAAATAAAGCAACACATTTAAGAAATAATAAAAACAGTGTATGAAAAAATTGTAGAATTGCTTGATCCCTTTATTGGAGGTCTGGGCCTCTATTTATACACAAAATATTGGTTGAATTATGATAGGACTCGTATCACTTGTCCCCTAATTCTTTTCAAACTAGGATTCTTTATAATTAGAGTTCATTTCTTATAAGAATTTTTCTTATACAATAATTCACATATGGGTTATCTCCTTTATCTAAGAGGAATGATTATCTGTCATTGGGTCTGGGTTGCAAGTTGTTTGTCCATGCGTCTTGATTATTGGGCTTGACTTTTGAACTCGGCCTTGAGTAGTGATTGAGATTAAAGTGATATACTCTTGGGCCGATATGCTTCTAATGTTGGGCTTCTTACACAGTGGGCTTCTGAGACTTGTATCATAATGTTTTGATACTTTGGTGACGTGTACACTTTCTATTGGAGGGGGATTTTTTCCCTCCACACATACATATACACAAATGCATAACTCCGATTCATGCTATTAACATAGATCTATGTGGTTAACATGCAATTTCAATATATAATCATGGTATCTAAGGTGTAGAACTTGTGGGTTCTAAGAAGAGAGAGAGAGAGAGAGAGAGAAAAACTCGTCTGAAGTTTTCTAAATGAAAACTAACGCCGCTAGCTTCTCTGATTCCGTTCTAAAATTCTGGTGGCCTCTCAGCCCCCGCCGTCGCCCCTCTGGTCTGGCCTCGCCTTCCTCTTCTTTGGTTCGACCTTCCTTTCTTCTTCCTCCTTCCTTCTCACTTCGGCTCACTCTCTCATCTCTTTCTGTTGCCCCCTAGACCTCTCTCTTTTCTTCTTACGTAAAACCCTTCTATGAAACTTGCAATGTACATGTATATATACGAATATACATAACCCCAAAACTAGTCCTTGTTGTAGTAAAACTGCTACAAATATAATTACGTATATATAACACTTAGTATATATTTATATACACATATAATAAATATATGTATATAACCATAAAACCATCAGCCTTACCCACCGAGGCTCCTTATAAAGCCCAAGACCATATCTTTTGATTCAAAATTTCCTTAAACCCAATCCATTAAAACTTAAATAAATAGAACAAATAAGTTAAAAGATTAGTTACACAAACATTCACCAATAATACACATAAGCATACACGTAAACACAGTCATACAAATAGCCAAATAATTTCATATAAAATAAATACACAACCATGACAAATTATCAAATAATAATGAAAACACAATCATAACTTAAAATCAAGCCAAACAATCAATCATAACTTAATCACTCAATTAAAATCAAATAAATAAATTAAATCAAATTAAAATTAATTAATTTAAATAAATAAATCCTTTAAAATATAAGGGTATTACAGTAACTACCTGGCCACGTGACACATCAAAACTCAAACGCCGAACACAATCCAAAGGTGCACACAACCGAAGTCAATGCTCACAACTATCACCCCATATCCAATCCCGAGATGACACAGTCTCCAAAGCAACTCCTGTAAACACCAAGTCATACTACCCACTTAACTACATAACCAATCATTAATGGCAAGATTAATCCGTCTCTCAAACGCACCGATTCCAATAATGTCAAAGGAATGCTAATCCTTGATCAAGATCACAATCAAAAGATCACCGAAATTCCAAGGGTACAAATAAGTACACAAACTATGAGTACTCAAAACTATAGTCTGAAAATCAATTGGATCAAGCCCCACAAAAGCATTCGAATAACACATCCATTAGTCTCTCCATGACTATCCGTCAATATAATATCCTCAATGTAAAACCTTAATATCTAAAAACATAACCATCTCTAAAAGAAAATCATTCAAGTCGAATCATCACAACACTCAATCTCATACTCTCACGATCACTGCCCAAATGAAATAATCTGGCACTTGACCCGATAATCTATCCGAGCATAATTGATTTAAGAAAATTGGTTTTTCAGGCCATTCCATTTTGTCAATTCGGTTCAAACAACCATGTCGTTCTTGTCCTTAGGTTGAGACTTTGAGTATCATTTTCACATAAGAACCTCAATAATAAAAATTACACGATAAACATAGAAATATCTATTTGGAGGCTGTGACAATAAAAGGAATTAATCATTGGGATTAAACTTAAATAGAATTAAAGATAGATTCACGTAGAGTCATTTGAAATTGATGTGCTTGTTTTGGAGTGGTGTTGGATGGTTTGAAATGAACATCAACACTTCTATTTACAGACTTCTCCGTCAACCGATTCATCCTCAATATATGCAAGAAATCCCCTTCCTTGATTTCCTTCCCTTTTAAATTCAAATTGAGTCAATATTAGTATGTTGAATTAGGGGTGCACAAAAATATGGTGAAATCGAAAATCCAAACCAGACAGTTTGGTTCAGTTTACTAACGGTTTGGTTCGGTCACGGTTCCAAATTTGTGAAACCGTAAAAATACGGTTTGGTCATGGTTTGAGGTCCTTAAAGACTGAACCGGGCCAAACCGAACCAATAACTTATATATATATATATATATATATTAAATTATACGCATAATATAATTCTACAGTAGCTGAATACTGTTGGTTTTTTGAATTGTGGTGTTTGTTATTGAATTAGTAGTTCTAAATGTATTAGGCTATTAGCAGTTTTGAATGTGTTCATTAATTCACTTCAGTTTCAGAAGTGATAGGGAAGAATGAATATATTAGCAATTTTGAATGTATTAATTTATGTTCTATAAGTGAATGTATTAGCAGTTCTGAATGTATTGGTTAACTTGGTTTATTGTTGTGCATTTGGATTTTGAAATATGAATATTTCTGTAATAGGAAAAAAATAATAATAATAATAATAATGAAAGGGAACCGTTGAATTGAACCGAACCGAACCGAACCGAACCGGTGTTTCATGGTTTGGTTTGGTTCAGTTCTTTTGGTCAAATGATTCGGTTTGGTTCTAAATTTTCTGAAACCGTTCGAACTTAACCAGTGTTTCATGGTTTGGTTTGGTTCGGTTCCTTTGGTCAAACGATTCGGTTTAGTTCTAAATTTTCTGAAACCGTTAGGAATGGTTTGGTTCCAAAAAAAACTCTCAAATCGGTCCAAACCGAACTATGTGCACCCCTATGCTGAATCCTTTGTGTGCCACATGGGTCTACCCTTTCATAACCCAACTAAACTTCTTAATTTGTAGGAATTTGGTTATTAGGCCATCCGGTATAGGAGGCCATATTGCTAACTGGCTGCAGAATTGCCATGAGAAGGGTCCGTGTGGTAATAGCAATAGGCGGTCCCCACAGGATGGCTGGTGAGTTAACTCACCACAGGTAACACACTCTTTGCTAGCTAGCCTTCTTAATCCCTCCTGCTAAAAATAAATAATCAACATATCATATTTACACAAAAAAATATACACAACGGTTCGAGATACTTTAATGGATTAGCCATATGAAAATAATTAAAATATACACAACGGTTAGAGATGCTCTAATGTTGTTGTTGTTTTTTTTTTTTTTTTGTTTTGTAAATCTGATGTGTTGATTATTTATTTTTAGCTCCAGTGGTTGTTTTATACTTTTTGTATAAAAACATATCCCCCAATAACAATCAACCATATCATGCTTGGACCCCACATAATTTTTGCAAACCTACTTAATGTAGGGTTGATTCGTTAATAGAATGAGAAATAGAGAGAAGAAAGGAAATATGTTGATTTGTGGCTATGTAAAAAGGTTGTGCAAAATATGCAATAATTTTACACAATGGTGATGTGACAGTGTATCTTAATAAACTCTCGATTATTAGAGATAAAAATAAATAAATAAAATTACACATACGTGGCAATATATATTTTACACAAAATAATATTTTAACAATCAGGAGATGCTCTTAGAAATATTTATTGCCCTATCAGTGGTCTTAGTCGTCTGCCAAGTTTTGATGTCAACCAAAAAACAAACCTGAAAGGAGACGTTTCAAATAATAATTTTTTAACCTGAACATGTTGTAAATAAAGATACTATTTTGAATTAGTTTTTTTTGACAGACACCATCAGGAAAGATATTACACGTCCAAAACAGTGTAAAAAGGTATTTCGAATAATTGGCTTTGACCGAAATTTTTTCTGAAAATAGTTGTAGTTTTTTGAACTATTTGTTTGCATATGCATCCAATTCAGTCCTTGCCCCTTAGGTTTTTATAATAGTGTAAAAAGAGATGCCTCGAATAATTGGTTCTTACAAAATAAAAACATAAAAGAAATTATAATATTTTGAATTACTTGTCGACACGAATACAATCACGGAAAATATTATATATCCAAGCCGAACTAATTTAAAAAGAAGTGTTTCAAATAAAAAAAAATTCTTGAAAGATGTGTTTCAAATAATTGTTTGACTTAAATCTGCTCTAAAAAGGTTGTAGTATTTTGAATTGTTCATACACAGATAGGAAAATTATGCAGTCTTTTTTAACTCTACTCAGAGTGCATTTTTAGTTACTAAACTTTTATTTTAAAAAATGTTACAAACTAATCAAATGAAAATAAATAAATTATTGTGTAAATATTGTAATCCAGTTTGGATTGATTAATATGAGATGCGTCTGATGACCTACCTTGGATGCTATGAGCTCGTGAAATGAACTTTTACAAATCTCAATTCCATAATACTTTATTTTCTTTACCCTTCGCAAATTCATTTATGACATTCTCAAGCCTTTCTTTCCTAGTTTCCCATCAAATGACTTAATTGGTAGAGCGTTATGTGATGGACTCGTGTTTGAGACCCCCTCCTCCCTCCTCCTAATTTGACAGGCCAAAATTATCCTATTATTTTAGCAAAATTTCTTAAGTTAAAAATCATCAAAATTGGGAGGCTTACATATCTCCATTGCTCGTGTTTCTATGTATTCCTTCTATGTTTTTCTTTATTAAATTGTTACACTAATCTTTAACGAATACGTGCAAACTCTCATTGAAAGAAAAATGATCTAGTGTTATAATTCACTGTGCTAGGTACTTCCAGGCTAGGTAAAGTTCTGTACCAGTTGTAATGATTCACTCCACTAAGATATCGTCTCGAACCCACAGGTTTACTCTTGGGCTTTACTTTAAAAGGTTTTATATCAATTAGAGTGTACAAATCATAGGCTTTACCTTAAAAGGCTTTATATCAATTAGAGTGTACAAATCATTTATCTATAGCACTTCTCCTATCCACAATTAGACAATATGAGATTACGCATCTATAACTCGCCCAATTTGATAGTCTGTCAGTACCTCTTGCAACGATAGTTTTAGACAAATAGTTATTTGCACTTCCAAGTATGACTTAAATTAATAAATCAATCCACCAAGCGCGTAATAATCAAAACCGCCCACAAGGTACAAGGGATAGTGATAGCTCTATTTTCCTAGATTCAACCAAACTTTTAACTCACGACTTCTGCAAGATAATCGAAACCTCCCCCAAGGTACTGGTCCAAACAATATCTAGCCTTAGCAAACCTAATTCCTTCACTTTCTACTTCCCGAGTGTGATTTATCTTCATAAAGCTTGGATAGTTATAAAACTTTGGGAAACGTCAGACCGATCAATACACAGCGCATAGTCGTCATCACATGTACTAATAAATTATTTGATAAAAGAAACAAAATGAGATCAAATCGATGCATCCGAAGCCAATTCAACCCCTTGACAAGTTAAAAAAGTACGGCTTTACTTCCCAAATAGTCAATATCACATATACAATTTCATATAAGAAACGAAATGAGAATAAACTGTTGTATCTGAAGTTACTCAAGCCCTCGAGATATATATCTATATATATATATATATTTAGAAAGTCAGAAATTCAACACTAGCTTTCATCCATTTGATCATCTAACTTGTTTCTACAATTTTTTCCCTTTCCACAGTAAACAAGAAAAATAGAAAGAAATAATAAGAAAATAATAAATGGCAATGTAAGCAGACAGATAAAAGTTTGCTTTGTATATTTATTATTACCATCCTGACCTCTGTCAAAATATAATAACTATGCAAAAACCTAAGACACAAACTATGCTCATCTTGCTTTCCACCAAAATTTTGGTGAGTGAGGCCCCTACGGTGAAAGCGAAAAATCTGAATTTTATCCATTTGCCTCACAAAATGGTTGTAAGAACTTGCAAATCAGGCCAAAATTGTATATGATCAAGGCATTTTATTTTGAATCTGCCGATGGATATGTACTAAAAACTCAATGTAGGAGAGGCCATTTTGAGTTTTGTCTTCTACCATATATGAGAAGAAAGACATCCCTGCAAATAAAAACAACACACAAAAATCAAACAAATAAAATAAATAAATAAACGCAAAATTTCTAGATAAACATCCGTTCATGCTGGTGAATTGCATTTATAAATAAATAAATATCACTTCTCGTATTACTATATACAGAACTCCAAATACCAGATTGTGGGGTTAACACAATCCTGTTCCACCACTACCTAAGTGGCACAGAGACGAGCAGCCAAACATATATGCCCAACACACTCCCTAAACATGCCTGGACACATTGTGGACAAAGACTTGAACATGTCTAAGAATGTAAAACATACGCCCAACACACTCCCTAAACATGCTTGGACACATAGTGGACAAGACTTGAAAGTATCGAATAATATAAATACGAGTGTCAGAGAGAATGCTATCTAACTTTTCATCTCAAATGATACATAGAACAAAATGGAAAGATCCAATTTCAACTTGACATCCAAATATCCGTTGAGCTTTGTTTTGAATGAAAGAGATTATTAGATAGATTAGTTTGTGAAGGCGAACTGATGTGATTATATTACAGTTCATTTATCATATAGAGGGGCTGTCCAGCAGTTTATATATGGTTCAGCCTTCTGAACTTGAAGTTGTGTAAAAGGATTATACTGATTCACTAACCTGACGGATCTTCTTTTTTGCATAATTTTAAGCTGCAAGAAAAATGACAAATAAAATATTTTAAAAATTAGATAGAGAAACTTAATAATGGAACATGCAAGAATGTTTACTAAAGCAAAAGTAATTTTTCTTGAAGGAAGACAAGAGAAGAAGAGCTTTAAAATTCATCGTCAGTAATACCGTAGGTAGGAACATCTCTGGCGCCTTATCTCATTTACGACTTCATTTAGCTTCTTTGATGAAGAATTGTCATATTGCTGCAGTACAAACTGAGGCAACCAGAAAAGTAAAGAAATAGCAAAGAGTTAGAAATTGAGAGATTTCACTACAGGAAAAGTATCCCAGCAAATGAATTACGCTGATAATGGCATCATTAAAATAAAGTTCTCATCTTTCACCATCCAATCATATAATAAAAAATCATCCCAAGTATTACAGCATTATAAATCAAAGAGGATTTGAAACTCAGTCTCAATCTTTTGGTAGCTTTGTTGGTGTGAAAATTGACGAATAGAGGCATTCTGATACAAGTGGTTCACTTGGGGCAACATATGTATAAGATGCTCAGTCAGGACCATTATTTTATACTTCTACATTGACAAAATCTCTCTCTCTCTCAAAAAAAAAAAAAAAAAAAAAAAGGAACTAAAAAGTCAAGACACAGATTTCAAATTGAATAAATCAAAGTTGTCCATTATTCAACATATGTCAAAATCATATACGGCCCACCTTGTGGGAGATCCCAAATGAACAACCATGCCATGAGTCATGATATGGTGCTCAATACATTGGGTTTAAAACTCAGGTGCATTTGAACAAGTGAAGATCCATTGCTAATCAAGACAAAATGGACTTCGAAAACAAATAAATAATAATAATAATAATAATAAGAATAATAATAGAAATAAAAACACCTGAGTGGGAATTTCATCTACAGAGGAAATGCCAAATAGTTGCCGCATGATATTGGGATCCGCAGAGTTCCCAATATAAATTAAACAATCCTCCCCATTCTCAAGAAGGTAGATTCCGCCATCAATCAAGTGCTCACTGGAAAGTGGAATAGCAGGAGGTATTACAGATTCATCCAGCTCCTGTCAACTCAGCAGTAAGAATTAAGTGTTACCCATCAACTAAAAAGAACAACAGCAGAGACATTAGTGCAACGTAATTCACCTTTGAGTTAAGGTCATGAATAGCCATCATCCTGGGGTACACCAATGGGATTGCTAAAGGAGTAGAAAGTGAAGATACATAGTTGATCCAAAAGGACCTATCGTCTATCCGCCCATCACTTCGTAGTCCAGTACTTTTAACCAATGCTGGAAAGAAACAAAAATATAATAAATTAATAAATATAAACAAACTGTTAAGCAATGTTCAAAATCATAATAGGTGAAAACTGTATATTATGAAAAGTAAGCAGCGCCAACCACCACCAAGAATTATGTAAATAGAGTTGTCAGAAAAACCTAATCTAACATCACCTAGTCAACAGTATTCACTTAAACACTTACTCGTACATAAACAATCAAGGACTCAAGTTATTTGAATAATTGAATGTATATTCATCTTGCCTCACCAAATAGATGTCTTTTTTTATTCTTTTCCTTTTCTCTTCCATTATTTCTCTTGGCAAGACTAGAAAAGGTTCCACAAGTAGAACATCTACTGTTCATCTGATAATCCAGGTAATTGTCAAGGATTTGATCCTCCCACAAAAAAATAAACACATTTAGCTCATGAATTAAAGTTCTCTTCCATATAACAAATAAACTAGGAAAAAATATATATTATACACAAAGAATTACAAGAATAATATTCTATGGCGCCAGACATGTTCAAGTGCACTGTAAGTGCTAACAAAGGAATGGAACTTCATATGACTCTATTCTAAGGGAAGAAAAAATAAGAATAATAAACAGAATTAGGATAACTATTACACTCAGTTAATTCAGCATAATTTCACAAGCACTAAGAAACATACCAAGGGTGTAAAGAGGCAAAAGTTTAAGTGCCTCCGGAAGAATAAGTTGTCCAGATGATGATACTGTGGCACAAAATTTGCGATATGAATGAAGGATGTTGATGCAGAGATTTGTCACTTGTTCCCTGACTTGCACCAGTGGACTCGAAGGAATTTCACTTGCCGCTGCAGATAAGGCCAAATATATAATTAGTATCCTTTTCTGAGAAAAGGGGGAAATGGCTCCATTAACTCTCAAACCATTACAAGATAGGCTACGAATGGAGAAGAAGAACCACTGGCCAGTGGATACTTTTGGTATACATTCACAATTTAATGCTGGTGGATGCAAGTGACAGAGATCATTAGAAACAGGGTGGATGCAAGTGAGAGAGACACAGAAGTGACAAAAGCAAAAGCAATAATGACGTAAGACAATACATTACCTTGCTTCAAGAAACAAGCGAATTGGGTGTCCAAGTCAGCCAAGCGGAATAGACTACTTAACAAACTTGTGCATGGCAGCGATAAGGTAGAAACTCGTATTCTTCTTTCGCCAAACACAGTGGTGTATAGAAGAGCACACTGGACATCAAAATGCAAAAATTACCCGAAAGGTTAAAAGCAGCCATTTTCTCAATACCAGAATAATTTCAGGAAGCCCAACTATTAGAAGAAAAGATGATATAAAATCTGCAAACTGCATACAGATTACCAAGAAAAAAATGAAAGTACCTGAAAAGCACATTCTGAACCCTCCTGCAATTTTTCATCATGTTTCAAGGTGACCATAATAGTTTTGTCACAGTCGATCTGCTCAAAAGAAATGTTTAATTAGGGAGGGGAAAAAAGTTCATACAATGAATGAACCAAAAACCATTAAATACCAATCAAACATCCTGCAGAAGATAGGAAACAACGGTAAAGAAAAAGCAAGTGTTAAACAGCAATAATAAAGCAATTGTTTTGCATAAGGTCGACATTAAGAGAAGAGACTGAATACAAAAAATGGCATTTCTCAAATAAAGTGTCCATAATATACTAAACAATTATGACAAGTGAGTGCCGTACTAAACATACTGAATCAGATGATTCTGATCTACACTGTTTGTTCATCAAATTCCTTATTATTCTTCTTACTGATTTCCCGCCTGAAACAATGTTGAAGAAAGAAAATAGCAACACTTGTAAACTATAAACTTTTCGAATGCGTGATACTATAGCGCTTAAACAGAACTTCTCCATACCAGAATGGCGATGAGCACAACTCAATGGCATATAAACAAGGGGTACAGACATATCCACAGGTATCATATCATATCAAACCTGATCCTTGAGTAATAAAATTATGGGTAAAGTACACTGACACCCCCTGAGGCTTGACAAAAGGACAGACAAATGCAAATTATCCTATTCTGGGACAAATACACCCCTTCAAGTTTGATACAGCTACCAAAGACACCCCAATGGTAATGAATTGACAATTTTGCCCTTTGACTTTTATATTGACCAATTTGAATGTTGAAATGACCTTTCTATCCTCTAGTTGCAAACTGGTTCCCATTTCTGTCCTTCTCTCTGTTCTCTCTTCTCCTTGCCGCCCCAACACCAACCGAGCTAGCACTAAATCCACCAAACCACCAATTTTGCCCACCAGTCACCACCACCACAACCACTGCCCACCCCTTTCTTTCTCTCTCTCCACCCACCACTGCAACCTCTGCCACCACAACCAAAACCCATTAATTGAACCCATGAAAAACCCACAAAAAATCCAGCCAATTGAACTCATGAAAAAAGCCACAAAAAATCCCAATTGAACACACCATTACCATCGCCGCTACTGTTGGTTTCCGTCAACGACTCTTGAGAACGCATCCAACTTTGACGAGTCAGACATTGAACCCGGCCGTGTCACCGCCGAGATAGACTTGGTTGATGAAACCTCGAGTTTCCAGTGGTTTAAGACGACCCGATGAAGCTTCTTCTCTTCAACAACGGTGGCCGTTGCAGATGTCGGCCAGTAAATTACTCACCATCACGGTTCTGCCGGAGAAGGAATATGGGTCTGTTTGCCAGAGAATGAAATCTCAAACAAGCCTCGACCACTCTTGGAGCTACAGTCCACCTTCCATGGCCGTTTCGACATACTCTCTCTCTGCGATGGTGCTCCCCAATACGCAAATCTTCGATCTATGGCGAAGATGGGTCGTCTCACCCACGACGGCGAAACTGACGATTAGGGCTTCAGGGAAAGGAGCACCGTTGGTATTGATGAATGGCTCTTAGGGTTTGATTGGAACCAATACGCAACGTCGATCTGCGGCGATGGTGGGTGATGGCGGGTGATAGCGGTAGTGGTGGTGATGGCAGGTGACGGTGGTAGTGGTGGCGATGACAATGACGGGTGGTGTTCATTGACCCATCAGACATAGCTTCGCCAACGTCAGAATCTCTGGCCGCCATTGAAATCACCAATCTTTCCCAATGATCTCTCCCGTTACAGTAGGGATTTACAACGGCCAAGTTCTCCCAAATCGAGGCCGAGCTTCGTTGACTCCAGTTGCTTATATATATATATATATTGTTTATATATATAGAGAGAGAGAGAGATGAAAGGGTAAGTTGGTCATTCAAGCATTTTTATATTTTATAATTAAAATTAATAAAAAATTGAAGGATAAAGTGGACTTTTCACATGTTTTAAGGCTCTGTTTGGATGAAAAAATTCACAGGGGGTGTCTTTGTTCCAAAATAGGATAAATTGCATCTGTGTCCTTTTGCCAAACCTCAGGGTCAGTGTACTTTACCCTAAAATTAAAAACTACCATCCAATCATAATTTATTCAATTGACAGCCTCCTTAAATTATTTATTTATTTATTTATTTTTATTTATTTATTTTTTATTTATTAACAAAAACAACTTAAATACAAGTGAAATATATATATATATTGAGAGAGAGAGGTCACTATTTGCTCACATTATCTTAGGTTGGGCAGTAAAGTAACAGAAAAAACCAGGAACTTGCTTAACAACTCACTTCAGACATTTTGTTCAAGCTGCTAATATTTGGTAACACAATTCTTTTACATATAAGCACATTACTATCTGACGCGTTCCCCTTTTGAACGCTTTTCTAATCGACTTTTACTTATCAAAAAAAAAGAAAAAAAGCACATTATGTCTATTGAACACAAAGATATGGAGGCCTATAGCCATCCAGTTTGGCTAAAACTTTAATCAAGCATATATTCCAGTCAACCACAGAGTATGGCATTAGATATTTAATGAGGCTAGTGCTTGAGTATGGCATTACATATTTAATGAGGCTCGCATTTAACATAAAATAAATTGTAGTAAGTATATATAGCATGGTTTATATCATATAATACCAGTATCTCACAGATAATATTTAAAATGTTCTTGAAATGAACCAAATTTCAAGCACCACACTAGTTTATTATTCCCATGGTTTAAGAATATTCAATTCAGAAGAGAACACCAAAAAGCATCATTCAGAAATACATGAATGAGCAGATATCTCGTAAAAGATGTACTAACCGAGGGTAGGTCAACATCTGTTGGAATGCGTTTACAAAAGTTTCCGAAGTATTCTTGAACTTGTAGTCCCTAGAAAGAGAAAAATGTTAAATAAATAAAAGTGGAATATGTATTCTTAACAAGTATTATCCAATTCTAAAAGATATTAAAGAGAGCTATTATTATTTTTAAGTGGATCAAAGACAGAAAAAGTTCAGTATTAAGGAACTAACCTGACTACATCTTATACGCATCACAGCCTCAAAACCTTGAGGTCTTGTTATGTTCCATCGAAGATCATTGTAAAGCTTGGCAGGATCAGAAAGAGCAGAGAAAGGATAATAATAATAGACCTGGAAGGGCAGGTGAAACATTTAGAATGCACACTTTAAGACATCACAAAGTGGAAGAAGATGATTACGATTCAAACATCTGTAAGCACTTAATAGGACACATGTCTTGGTAAAAGAGAACCAGGACACAATAATCAGTCGTAACTTATTTTATACAAGTCCATTCTATTACTTCAATGATTATAATGCATCCTCATGGATGGAGATATTTGAAAGAAAAAAGAAGAGACATTGAGTCAGATTCCATGTGGTTCACCAGAATCCACATCAACTGTCATGCATGACCTTTTTTCTGGAAAACATTTCACAATGACACCCACACTATTCTTGGAAGATACCAGAATACGGTAATCCAAATGTATCATTGAGAATATGAACATGCAAAGTGGAGCAAATTTCTCTTCCCAAAATGATATTATACAAAAACAATTTGATGTGTCTTCAAAAGATACAACTAGAGTTGATTTTACTAATGATAGAAATGCTCACCTTTAAAAATCATTCAAGTGTTGCTCACAGGACTATACCAAGTACATAATTATGTTAAATGCAACAAAATTCTGAAAACTGGAGTGGTATCAATTACATCATGAAAATCATGAATCAACCTTCTTTTCAGCCATATCAATAACTCAGTTTAGAGAGAGAGAGAGAGAGAAACTGTTGTTGAAAATGTTGCATTAGACGACCTGTCTTTCCCATCCCCTCATGAAATAATAAAATAACACCTGACAATTTGATAATTGGGACAGTAGCACCTATGATGAGGTCTTTTTTTCAATTTGCTGTTATCTCACTAATTTCATTTAAAATTTGTCAATATTGATCATTTTGCGAGTACACTAGAGATTTGGCAATATATAAACACTTCAGGCATGAGTAGCAAGGACGGTTTGATTAAAGAAAATAAAAGAAGATGAGACAAAAGCAAATGTCAATAGTTAACTGAGCATTTTTTCCCCCAGCAATTTGAGATCGACCAAATGAATACTGTTTTGTGATTCCAATCCATCTAGGACCATAACCAATTTCATTTTATTTTATCTCCATATGGTGCCGTTTTAGGTGCTTCATGAATGTGTTCATTCTAATTTATCCTCTCGTCTTGCCACACATCCATCTCAACCCAGCCACATTCATTTTATGATATATTGTTGTTCCTTAGCTGTCCAATATTTTATAATTTAAGCTAGTCTAACAACTGTTTTATAAAATTTCTTTCAATTTCTGATCAATACAATATGCCACAAGCACTCCTCTTTTTTATGCATAATTCTTTAATTCTATGATTAACATCATTTCCATTATTGATACATTATTATTAATGCCACTCGTGGAAAACAATACTTCTCCAAGAATCCTACTGCTAAGAAGGAAACTCTTAGGATAGTGACTTTGACAATTTATTCTGATTAACAACAGTATAAAGTTGGTCCCTATGAATGTGTAACATTCAGTAAGGTCCTTAGGAGCAGCTTAGAGTTCCATGAATGAGAAAGTCACAGCATCTTCCAGCTAGCAGGCTTTCTTAAAATAAGGGTAGAATATAACAATAACAACCAATACTTTTCCCCAACAAAGGTAGCATATAAAAGAAACAAATTCAATTGCCATGTATTTTTGCACTGCAGACAGTACCATGAAAGGATCGCTCACAATAAATAAATACGCAATATGCTTTACAAAAATAGTTGTTAGGACTTGGGATGGAAGCTTGAGGACTAATAATCCACAATATATATTACAACACGACAGAACAGTAAATGTATCATTGAAAATCTAAGTGCGTCATTGCAAATACCTGGCCTCCAGTAGTTCTTGGGATGGCAGAGATAGAAGCAACATCTACATAAGTTTGAGTAATAATGAATACATCAACACAGACCTGAATATGTTGATATAAAGAATTAGCATTGGTTTAATACAAGTTCTACGACTTATCAAAAAATAAAATAAGATAAAAAATTTCCATCATAGATCCCAACAAACAATCATGGTGAGATTTCAGCATCATAATTAATCAAGAAAATAAAAACTAAAAAAATCCAAATGTCACCTGGTACTCAGCAAGTTCAACAGCCATTGTCTTTAAAGTTTTGTCCACTGGTTGGAGTAATTTATGGACTTCCTGAAACTCAATAATAAACAGATCACTTAATCATATAAACAACAATACTAATTTACCTTTGAACTAGTTGATGTCATCTTCCCAATGAAAGCTGTAGAAGCACCAAAATAACAAAAAATAGATCCATATATACTAAAAAAGAGAGATGGAATAAGACAGATGGCACAGCAATACAGTATGAATGGCCTCAAAAAGTAGGACCAATATACTAAATGGGCCTACCTCCACTACTTCACACAGATCTGAAAGGCAAGACTAATGCAACAGCAAACTCAAACACGACCAATATATGCTGGACAAATATATAATCAATATGTATACCTTCTCCCCTGAGGAGATGTTCGTTCTTCCTTCGGCCTCTCTAGCAGAAAGGGCTCCAATGCCAACTGATGGCAAGACTGTAGACAATGTAGTACAAGAATCAGAAAAGCCATTAATTCTGTTTATCAGTAGGTTAAAGGATCTAAAAGATCCCCAAAAAATTAGAAATACCAAGCAAACACATAAATGGCATTACATGGCAAGTGAAGAGAAGTACTAAGAAAAGTCGAGGAGATTGCCAACACAATGTACAAGTAAGAGAAATTAATAAAATACGTTTTCAGGCTGGATTCAATTTAACTCATAGCATGATAATACATATTTTCAAAGTCAAAGTAGAATCAACAAGAACACATTTCTGATGCCAAGGTTTGGATTATTACATTCCAAGGAAACTTGAACAATTGAATATGGGTGTATTTTCAAGTTTTACATGCTCAAAGTTAGAACCAAGCAAAAAAATAAAATAAAATAAAATAAAACATATAGGTTTAGACTCTAGCAGCCACAAAGCAACTTTCAGTACAATCATTGAGAGACTTCCTTTACCTTACAAGCTTCTACTACAAGATCCTACCCCATCTGAGACATCTTCCTTCTTTTGGACTCCATACATTACAAAATACTCACCCACATCCATTTCATGTGGAACAACCATAAGGCAAATTAAACTTATAGCACAATCATGTGAATTGATACACTTCAATAAGAGATAATTAGGATAAAAGAATTTTTTAATTATATTAAATAACATGAAGTGCAAGATTGAAACTAACAAACAAAAAGGAGGATGTAATGTTGCTAATATGGGCTCCTTTACTGGGAACCAGAATAGGCTGACTTTGTAAGTTTGCTGGCTATTGATCATCGATAATGGAACACGTATTGTAAATTTCATGGAGCTAACTTAAAGTTATATTATGTTTACATGTTTATCGTGGTATTGCTATTTTAAATAAACAATTTAAAACATGAATGTATATATGTTAAGATAAAAAAATTGTAGGGGAGGATAGGGTGTGGCATATGTAAAAAAAATATAAAATAAAAATACAGAGGAAAAAAAAAAGAAAAAGAAAGAAGAAGCTTGTTTTTGACACATTTGGCATAGCTAAAGCAATGCCTGCTTTTGACACATCCACAATCTGTGCGTTTGATATAAGAGGAAAATGCATCTTCTATTGGCACACAATATATATATATCAAAATCAAATCAAATCAAATAACAATGCCCATTATGTTTTATCAGACATTAGTGTCAAGAAATGAGTTACTTTTCCTCGAAGAACAAGTTATGTACATAAACTGCTCAGTTCACCCTAGCGTGTAAATAAGAAACCACAGAACTCATCACAATTTAACCATATCTCATGTCTTAGCAATTAAATTTCAAAAACATTCGATTCCTAGACACATACCTACACTACCTGAGTCAATCAAACAAAGGCCTATCTAAACCTGCGGACTCTTTTCAAATTCACTAGCTTCAATCATCAATGCCATAGTTTCGGTTGTGCAAGTTAGAGGCACACTTGTACGATTGTCAGTGATTGTAGTCCTTGCAGCCTCTGGTTTAGCACTTCCTTGTCTATTATTTTTCCTATTTCGTTAACATAACTAACATCTTCTCCAAAAAAGAGAAAAACGGAAGGTAGAAGATCTCTGCCAATTATAAATGCATATAAAAGAATTATAGCATCCTTGAGGGTTGAAGCTACATTATGTGGAACAAGAACCATTTCAGTATGTGGGAACTGAAAGGGAAGGTGGTATGCCATATAGAGTAAAAGAACAAAAGAATGATGAACATAAAACAAAACAAAGTACACACAGCTATAAATGTAAGTTTGTATCACATCCAACCCAGGATATTATTTCAAGAAATTACATCACTTAAACCAACAAAATCTAATCTATCAATTCAGAAGTACTCCATGTAGCCTACTTTCTGTTTCCACACTAACACTACATCGAGTTTCAAGATCAGAATTTACTCTAGAACTCAAATATTAGAAGTTTATGCACAGAATCCACAAGTTTCCCCTATTTGTCTGATCTATATATCTCATGGCACGGTCTGGGCCTTATTCCTCACCCAAAGAAACCACTGCTGCTTTATATTCCACATTTATATCTCAATCCATTTGTTTTCATTCCTCAAGAAATCCTACTTCTTTAAACTTGAAAAACAAGACATATTTAGTTCTTGGCTACAAAATTGAATCATTTACGTAACCATCATAATAATGGTTGAACATGAACAATGTATCCATCTCCAAATTTGCATCCAACAGTATTTATGAACAATTGGAAGTAAATACTTTCTTTGCGCTTATAAGAAAAGCAGAAACAAGCAAAATAGAACTGAAAAAAGCATGCAAACATAAAACAAGTACGCATCAAAAATATCATAGTTTTTTACTCCAAATGCACTCAAATTAGAGATATCAGTTCATGAGCTTGCCTGACTGAAATACTAGGAGTTTCCCTCCAGTAATCTTCATTGCCAAAAAAGCAGCCTGAAGTAACAAAATGATATAAATATCAATGCATACAATGATTGGTTCAATATACATCCATCTTAATGCATGTGTATATATCAGGTATCATGGAATTCCATAATTTCTCCTTATTAGATGGAATCTACAAACTATAAGCAAGAAGAACAAATGTGTGTTCTGAAATCATAGGATTCATGTAGCTAACCCCAAGTAGTTGGGAAAAAGGCTTGGATATAGTTGTTGTTGCTGCTGCTGCACAAATGCGTGTTCTAGTTCAAGATTATAGTATTGCAATTTGCAATATAAAAATGATTGTATCAAACATTTCAACTTCTAGCATCTCTGCTGCAGCAGCACATCTCATATGTAATAATAGCACTTCAATTATCTAACATTTTTTATCGTGGCAAGACACAATTTTCCACAAAACCATGAGTATCTCAGCTCATTTATGATTGAGCTTGCCTGACTAAAAACTGCATATTATTTTTTAACTTCCCCCTTCCCAACATCCACACCCGATCCCTCCAAAACCAAAACCCAGTCCCTGATAGAGTGTCTCCTCCTATTTCACCCTCATAAATTCAGTTTCTTCTTCTTGCTTCCATACACACCAAATAAGTCTTGACGATGTCATGCATGGAAGGCATGACGACATGTAGCTCTTCCCAGAAAAATTAAATCAAACTCTTTTAGATCAATTGAACAAAAACAATGTTCACAACTCTAAATTGAGTTCTTTATTTTCTTCTATTTTTCTGCCGTTTTCATATACATGCTCCCCAAATGTTTCAGTTGACACCTTTTGCTTTTGGGACAGTACATCCACTACAGATTTTGACTTCAATATCAGTGTATCACAATGATCACTAAGATTTTACATCTTATTAATCAATTGCATACAATATAGAAATTTTTTTTTTAAATAATAACATGCTCCAAAAATAGGGCCAAATGGCAAAAAAATATTGTAAAGCCACCCAGAGCAATTGGGTTAAGGCTTCACTGAGTTCACCAAGGGTGTGAATGATTGTGTGCATGCAGTAAGTGCTCCCACTGTGAGCTCACACCCTCCTCCATTGAATCGAGTGGATGACTATCATGTTAAGTAATAATTAATCATTTCTTGAACAAAATCGTCTGACATCATATACTATTTAAATAGAAATAAACATAAGAAATATGTATGGTGTGTCTTGAACTATGGAAGTTTCACCATCCATCTCCATTTTAACAGGCTGCCTACCTAGTCGACAATAACTGAATCAAAAATAAAAAAAGCTACAAAATTTTATTGCTAATTGCACAAAATACGTTTTTACCATTCTTGGTGAAAATCTAAAAAAATTAGTTGAGGCACAAAGTTTTTGGTTACACAATTCAAAGTGAAATTTTTATAGTAATAATAATATATGTCTCACGTGATTATCGATTATTAAAGTGCCAACTAAATTGCATACCTTGATTGCCGCACCAAAGGCTGAATCAGCAGTTTTATTATTATGAAACATGGTTGGGATGTTCTCCAGCAGCAGTTCTAAATGTTGACGGCACTGAATCCCAAAACAAACAATCAACTCATTCAAAATCACTTGAAAATTTCTTGAAGGAAGAAAACAATCATTATAAAAGAATTAACTAAAATGTGAAAAACTAGAAATTCAAAATCAGCAAAGCTGACCTCAGCAAATGGAACAATAACATCGGTATAGAGAGGAGTGTAAACATCTTGCACATCGGGAACTATCAGCATCAACGGCTGTGCACATAGATTTAACATAAAAAATGAGGATCCATCACAATTTGTTTAAACAAAATTCAATTGGTTTTTCAGCTATGTTGCATGGCAACATGAACCTGAAATTAGAACATAGGATTTGCATATTATCCTCAACAATTTCGCACAGACCAATTTGAAATATAATACATCAAAAACAGAACTGTCATATGATTTACCAAAAGAAAAGGAAAAAAAGAAAAGAAAAACGTCAAATTATTCCTCACAGCAGAGGAGCATAAGAATACACATCATAGCAGACAAGATGAAACAAGAAATTATCTACTGTAAATCCCAAAAAATTACAAATTTCAAAACAGAAGAACAGGGATCTAACTAGAAAGTTAGAAACATAAAATTGGTTTTCAACTTAACCACCGTAAATTTGAAACCAAAAATGTTGCAACTGAACACTGACCTGCTGCGATGCACGTTTCAGATTGTAGAAATGGATGGTTGAGTCAAATGTAGCAACACCGACCATTGTCCGAGGACCCTCCTGCAGAAACGAAATCATTTTGATATCGGTGACTAAAGCAATCTCTTTTACAAGTTCCATAAGAGTACAAGCGTAGCCTTTGTACTTTAAAATACTGAATGAGTCAAGCAAGAGACACCACACTCAAGTAGCTGCGGTGGGCATAAATGGTAGTACTAGTGGGACACATAGATTGATAAATAGAAAGTATTTCAAATTGAGAACACATGAAAATCAAACTCCAGCAAGTACATGCCAAACAGGGGAATGCATCCCAAACAAAGTACACAAGGAGCAACCATGCCAAGAGATTTTAACAAGCAAGATTTACAAGGGGTAGATCCTTATTCAGATAAAGGATAATATAATAGGGGAAAACCACTAATCTCACTTGGGAAGTTCCTTTCAGAACACAGATATATGCTGCTCCAAAAAGTGGACATATATATGTCCTGCCAGAAACGGCCAACTCAACCAAAGGCTTTAAGCTCAAGTGGTATCTCCTCATTCCAAATGGAAGGTTGAGGTTCGAATCCCCAATGGGACAAATGGGTGTTTGTGTAATCTTCTTACATGCAAAAATAAAAATGCCAACCTCAAAGTGCTTGGGAAAGCGATTAGAAGGTATCAATTACCATTTCATCCAGAAGAGTGTCATCACTTCCTGTGATGTAAAACTAAATTTAGTATAACTGCCTGAGAAGGCAACTCGTATATGATAGAAGGGTAAGGGAGATAATGAATGAGGAGGCATACATAAGATAAAAGCCAAAGAAACCCCTTACACGTCACACTAACACGAAAAGGAAAACTACCTTAAAATTGTTCATAAAAAAAAATAATAATAAATCTTAAATTCATTTTTTTAATAATTTTGGGGACCTATGATTATGCTCAGAGATGCAACTTTTGTTCTATGGCCAGCATACCAAAAATAGGCCACAGTAGAATTTATAAATATAAATTTCCAAAAAGAGCCTCAGAACCCAATAAGAAATAAAATTTCAAGCATACCTTATAATATATAAAACATTCCATTGGGTAATATTGATACTGTTTCAACCCCAAACAATTCCACATGTTATGACAAACGCAAAGAATCCAAGTTGAATCAAGAATACGATAGAAAAGTAAACACATAGCACAAAGAACACAAAGATTTATACGTGGTTCGGCAACAGCCTACGTCCAAAGTTGAGATCCGGCGAAAGTTCTCACTATGTGTCAAATCGGAGATTACAAGTTTTCAGCCCCTTGCTCTGTTTCTGTACGAATTTCAGAGTCCCTCTCTTACCCCACTCCATACCCTAAGTGCCCTTATATATTGGGCTACAAGAGACTAATTAGGGTCCACGACCCATGAGCAAAAAATCCAACAGGTTGTCGGGTTATAAGCAGGTCGCAACACGACCTGGCACCAAATTCGGGCCACAATATCACACCACATGTGCTTAGAAAATTTAAAGGTCCTCTACAACAAGAGTGCTATCTTGAGGACTCCAAACATAGCAGCATTCCTAGATGCCCTTACAAACTAATTTCTACAAATTGTTCCATTCACATAACTATAAACTCAAGAAGATTAGCTTTTCACTCCTTTCCCTCCCAAATATCAAACTGTTCCACCATACGCTTTTAATCTTTAAAAATGTAACAACCACCACACTGTACCATGTACAACAAACACCATAAAACAAGACATTCATGGAGCCATTTCTTCCCACAAACTTACCAAATATCATCATTCTCCTTATCCACCTGACCACTTCTGATGACAAATATTCAAGCTACAGATTCAACACTACAGAAACATGCGTAAAACTTACCAAGAGACAAAAAGATAGAAACATGTCAAAAACAAAGTCATGGGGTGTGAAATGAACACAGATTCTCCAGCTACTTAGATAATTTCATCAAATAACAGTCATCCACCTCCTCCTCCCTACTTTTTTTGTTAAAACTTTCATCATATCTCATTTCATTTACAACTTTTAGCAAGTATTATGTAAGAAGCTCCTATTTTAAAATTTCTTTTACAGCTGCGCTGTTTTTCTATTTATGAAAGTCGCTTCCCCATTGCCAAAACTACATCAATCATAAATACCTATCTCTTCCCAAAGCAAAATGAACCACATCAAATCAAACCCAAAAGATCTGTTGAACTCTCCAGAATTTACTTCACCCAGCTCACACTCACAAAAGGGTTCCCTAAGAGAGCAAACAAAGGTCAAGAAGGTGTCATAAGTCCTTAAGAGAAATTATCATTGCAGGCCCTAAGAAGGATGAACAATAAAATGGATCCAATGAGCATCTTCTTGAGAAGATAAACTCTAGTCCCAACAAATGACTAAAGTAGAATTCTTTACTCCCAAAAAATTCTGCAAAAAAGTGCATTACTTTATGAAGATTCAACTCAACAATCATTTATTTGCTCCGATTTTATTTTTTTTTAAATAAAATATATATATATATAGAGAGAGAGAGAGAGAGTGTAAATGTCAAGACCCATCCATGCTATCTGACCCATCCATGCTATCTAGATATTGTCCGCTTTAAAGCTCTCACAGTTTTCGAAACGCGTCTGCACAGGTAGGAGGCATCCACCCTCATAAGAGTCAACAACTTCTTTCCCCCAAATGTGGGACATCACAACCATCCCCTCTTAGGACCCAGCGTCCTCATTAGCATGACCCTCATGGGCTTATGCACGCTCCCTCATATTACAATTGAGAATTGGTTCTGAAACCATCTATCAGGAATTGCCTCATGCTGTGTAGATATTTTTCTACACAAATTTCATTATATTTGCAATCTGAAATTAGCTCTAAACATGTAGTCATGAATCATTTAAACATGTTTCAAATAAAAATCCCATATTCATCATATTACACAATCCCATATACATATTTTTTTGCATGTATATACATATTTATTAAACTAATTTTAACTAAATTCTACATATTACTAGGACATATAAATCCTTGTAAATCAGTAGAATACCACTTACCTGATTCTCTTGATTGTCGATTAATGATAGATTAATTAGCCTCTCCTAGTGGTCTTCTTTTTCCAAGGCTGCAGAGAATATGACAATAACCCTAATTATAATTTTCTCAAAATTATATACTAATGATATTTTCCCTTTGTTTAATTACAGAGTTGCACTATATTCAGTTTCTTTAATCCTTGTGGGGAATAGAGTAGGCTCTCTTAGTATTCACTTATAATTATAGTATCATTTTACAATATTACCCTTAAATCAAATTCTTATTTACCTTCTTAAATTTAAGGTAATTACATTTACCCTCCTTAAAATAAATGTCGACCTCAAGATTTGTGTACCTACTTCAAACAAATGCAGATATTTTTCCTTCATTTCAGACTCGATCTCCCAAGAAGCTTCATCCTCCGTGTGATGGGTCCACAGCACTATCACTAAAGCTATCTCCTTGCGTCACAATTGCTTAACCATCCAATCAGTAATGAACTCAGGCACCTTAACATATGATGCATCCGAATGTAACTCCATAGTGTCGTGATCAATCACATGGAAATCATCTCTAGATACTTCCTCAGAATAAACATGTGGAATACATCATAAACTGCCGACAAACTAGCTGTAGAGCAAGCTTGTAAGCCACACTACCTATCGTCTCAATAATCTGAAATGGCCCCATTAATCTTGATGCTAACTTCCCCTTCCAATACCCGAATCCCACAACTCCTCTTATGGGTGAGACATATTCTCTATCACAAAACTTAATCGATCTCCTTTGTCAATCGGAATAACTCTTTTGACGACATTGCGTTGTGTGCAATCACTTCGGAATCATCATCACCTTCTCTATTGTCCCATGCACTATCTATAGCCTGATATTTGTTATTATATGCAAACTCAACACACATTAGGTGATCCTACCATGAACCTCTAAAATCTAGGACACAAACTCGCAACATATCCTCTAATATTTGGTAACCCACCTCTAATCACCCATCAGTCTAGATGTAAAGCATTACACAAATTCAGAGTGGTTCCCATTGCTCTTTGAAAACTCCTCCAAAACTGTGATGTGAAACAAGGGTCTCTATCTAAAACAATGGGAAAGCCATGAAGTCTTATCTCCCAAATATAAAGTCTACTTCATTAAACGATCTACAATAACCCACACTATATCATGATTTTGCAATATTTTGGAAAGCCCGCCGCGAAATCAATAATCACATGTTCCCATTTCCACTTAGCAATAGGCAATGGCTGTAAGGTTCCTCTTGGCTTCTGGTACTCAGCCTTCACTTGTTGGCATATGAGGCATTTATACACGAACCCTGCAACATCATGCTCCATGCCTTCCCACCAAAACTGCCTCTTAGGATCACAGTACATCTTAGTTCCACCAGGATGCACCGTGTACCTAGAGTGGTGTGCCTCCTTAATGAGCAATTATTCAGTATCATTCAGCAAGGCTACTGTGGTGGCAGAAGCATTGAGCCTTTATGATGATTGGAGAATGGATGTTGTTGGAAACTTTGTTTCGAGTTCTCTATCTCATGTAAGCCTCGGGATCATCATAATAGTTATGTCAATCAGCATAGGAGACTGACTAAGTTTAGTGTTGGAGACTTTCCTAAAAGTCTCACCTATGAGAGGATTTGTGAGATTCGAGTATTAGAAGAGGAAGTTAGCATCGAGATTCATTGAGCCATTTCAGATTACTGAGAAGATAGGAGTGTTGCTTACAGGCTTGCTCAACCTCCTAGTTTGTCGGCAGTTGATGAACAAATTCCACGTGTCTATTCTGAGGAAGTGTCTCAGATATGATTTAAATTTGATTGATCACGACATGGTGGTGGTCACATCTAGATGCATCATATGTCGACGTGCCTAAATGCATTATTAATCGGATGGTTAAACAATTGAGACACAAAGAGATAGCTTTAGTGAAAGATTTGTGGAGCCATAACAAGGAGGATGATGCTTCTTGGGATATCGAGTTTGAAATGAGGGAAAATATTCGTATTTGTACGCAAATTTCAAGGACGAATTTTATTTTAAGGAGGCTAGAATGTAATAACCTTAGATTTAAAAGGTAAATAAGAATTTATTCCAAGGGTAATATTGTAAAATGATAAAACAATTATAAATGAATTTAAAATAATAGTAAGGGATAGCCTACTATTCCCTATAAGGATAAAAGAAATTAAATATAATGCAAACCTGTAACCTGACAAAGTAAAAATATCATTAGTATATAAGTTTGAGAAAAATATAATTAGGGTATCATCATATTCACCGTAGCCTTGGAAAAAGAAGACGACTAGAGAGAGGCTAATTAATCTATCAATTAATCCACAATCTGTAAGACTCAGGTAAGTGGTATTCTACTGATTTATAAAGATTCCTATGTCTTAGTAATATGTAGAATTTAGTTTTATTATTATTATTATTATTATTATTATTTTATTTTATTTTATTTTTTTATAAATAAAAATGTATTAAAAAGCGTTCAAAAGGGGAATGTGTCCCAAGAAATAAACAAACGCCGCAAGGGACCTTGAGGACCCAAGGAACCCAAACAATCAACTCTCTCCTCTAAAGATGTACAATATCTAACCCGAAACCCAAAAAAAGAGAGAGCTAATGATAAAAAAAAATAAAAAAAAATAAAAAATAAAATAAAATAAAATAGATGTATATACATGCAAAAATATGTATATGGAATTGTGTAATATGGTGAATATGGGATTTTTTTTTTTTTTAGGGATTCATGACTTCATGTTTAGAGCTAATTTCAGATTGCAAATATAATGAAATTTGTGTAAAACAATATTTCCAAAATATGGGGCGAGTCCTGCCAAATCAGAGCCAATTCCCAGTCCATGAGGGTCACGCCATAAAGGACGCTGGGTCCCAACAAGAACAGTATCTGCACAGTGTGGGATGGCCCAGATGGGTCCTGATAGTTCGTGATAGGGATACAAGAGGACACGGGTCTCACAAAGCAAAGACGAATGAAGAAAAAAGACAACGAATGAAGAGCATACAATCACTTACAAAATCCAGACAACCAAAAGGCCACACAAGAAGAATGAATCCACTAAACACCAAGACGAATGCATTCCAAGAAAAAAGGTTTACATAAGGAACTCTGGTTTATATACCAATAGGAGACTCGTTACACTTGCATGAGCAAAGACTATGTATGTGATGGATAATAATCACCTTAAGTCACTTTCTTAATGTGTTGCACATTTGATATAACAATGACAAAACATGAGTAAATGCAAGCTTTTTGTGAGAGGCAGTGTAAGACCATCACATTGTATCATATGAAATGCAACTACAACAAACTACAATAGTGATTGATGATTTAGAAGTTAAACTTCTTTTCATGTCATGCATGTAAACTACATGTAGAAAATTGACATATGTTCCACCAAACTTGTTTGATAAAAAACACCAAGAATGCAAATTAAAATATTAAACGGCACGCAGGATGGTGACAATAGTGCATGAGACTTCTTACATTGGAAATAAAAATAACTAGTGGAAAATGATATAGGGCTGTTTGGCTGGGCTTCTTGTAGCCTCAAAACGGGCTTTTAAGCCCAGAAAGTCCTTTACCAATAATAAAGAGCGTTTGGTAAAATTTATGAAAACGGACTTTTAAAAAGTCTAATTGGTTTAGAAGCCCAATTGACAAAAGCCAATAAAACATGCTTCCTAATCGACTTCCCGCAAGCAACACACTTTTTTAATTAATAAATATAAAATTCCTATATTGTCCATTATTTAACCTATTTCCATTTATGAATTTAATTGCAAATTTTTATCTTTCTATTTCTGTATCATCTTCTTCCTTCGTTCTCTACCCAAAAAATTAAAAAAATAATGCTGAGCAAAATTTCACAGAACTTTATTGAAAAAAATATTGTTGAAAAACTATTCAACAAAGGAAGAACAAAAAGATTGAGGAGTTGCAGGAAAAAATACTATTGACTCCTATTTGACTTTAAAGTCTGAAGAGTTCCAAGATTTATGAACTCTCATCCAAAATTCAATCATATGTAAAATTCTAAATATTTTTTCTCTCTCTCAAAAAATATATATATATATATATATACACACACACACACAC
>JAOTQH010000008.1:5384043-5396349 GCA_025631255.1 Cornus kousa | reverse complement strand
ATTCTTTGAAGTAATAGAAGTGTTCTTTCCTTGCCAACTTAAGTGCCTTAGTGTGTGTGAGTGTGCAAGCTAAGTGAGGAGAGGGCGAGGGCCATTACAACACTAGTAAGCGCACGAGGGGAGTGCGTTGGCTAAGGTGTGCACGGGAGTTAGGCTGACCAAGTACTTGCGAGAGTAGAAACAACGTCTTGGTGCCACACGGGAGTAGCTAGAGTGGTGCTGAAACTCTAAGCCCGTGACACTAGGCCCTAAATACAATCTCTTCTCCCAATCTGCTCTCATGAGTTCCAGTTTCTTCCTCTGGTTCCATTTCAATAAAAACCAAGTATTTTTTGTATGCCAGCATGTAAGTTTTTTCCTGAAAAGTTTGATAAATTCCTTTTCAATTTAATTGGATTAAAAAATATTCACACCTGTCCAACGAGTTCTAATATTTCTTCTATTCTGCAGTTTCATATTTGTTCCACAAATAATCCAATTAATTCAAAAATGAACCACCCACTACAGGTTTTGACTTAATATTTTATATCTAATCAAAATTTGGATTTAATTACTCAACCATAAACAATATAGTGAACTTTTAGAATGAGGATATGCTTTAAAATAGAGCCAAATGGCTCAAAAAACTCTGTAAGCTACCCCCAGCAGGTGGGTTTTAGCCTCAACTGAATTCATTATGTGTTACTGTGTACGTGCACAAAACTATTTAATCATTCAGGTATACACCAACTATACAGTTATAAGTTATCTCTCGTTCTTAACATGCATAGGTTGGATCTTGTGCTACTACTATACGATCAAACCATCAATATCAAGTAATTAAACGATTTAATCCAACAAGTTTTTTGAGAAAATGAATTGCATCAGTGTTCAATATTACCATATTTAATAATTAATCATTTATTAAAATATCATTATTTACTGAATAGAAAAATATATTAGAAAATATATGTGAGTGTCTTGGACGATTGAAAGTTTCCAGTCATTTAACATTTCCAATCACTGAATCAGAAAGACGTTAAAAGACCTTTATGCCAGGAGTATATAATATGCCTTCTACCATTGTGAAAAGTTCAAAAATATTCTTTGAAATATGTAAGCAATATCTTCTTTTTCACGGAAGGGTGTATACTAACAATTTTTCGGTTACTAAAATTCGATGAAAATTAATTAAAATTTGGATCAAAATGGGAAACAATCTCCCAGGAGCTAAGGCTGCATACATCTGACTCTCCCTAGAGTCCATACCCTATACTGGTGGGAGCCTCGTACACTGAGCTAGAATTTTATGTGACTTGCAAAATTATCAATTTTAAAAGTTAGACTCTATATAATCACTATAAAGAAAATTCCATACCTTGATTGCTGCACCAAAGGCTGAATCAGCAGTTTGGTTACTCTGAAACATGGTTGGGATATTTTCCAACAGGAGTTCGAGATGTTGTCGGCACTGATTCCTCGAAACAAACAACGCACTCACTCAATTACTTGAAAATTACTTAAGGGAAAAAGAAAAAAAAACCAACCTACCTTGAGGGAAAAATTAATTAATCTAAAAGAAAGTGTTAAAATAATGCTCTGGAACAGATCTAAACCAACCCAAATTAAAAGAATGAAAAACTGAAAAGCCAAAAGTTCACAAAGCTGACCTCAAATAGTGGAACGATAACATCGGTTTCGAGAGGAGTGTAAACATCTAGCACATCAGGAATTATGAGCATCAATGGCTGTGAACATAGATGGAACATCAAAAATGGGCATCCATGAAAATTTGTGCTCAAGTAAAATTATAAGTCATAGTTTTCAATTTATTTCCCACTCTTGTGAGATAAACCTGATTTTAGGTCAGCAATCAGCATAAAATCCTCAATATTTTAAAGATAACACGATGAAACATAATACCCAAAATGGACTTTCATATAAGAAATCAGGAAAGAAGGGGAAAATGCAAATTATTCGTAGCAGCATAAGAGGATGTGAATGAGAACTCAAAACAGACCAGCAGACACAGCAGAATAATATTTTTACGAATTATCAATTCTTTTTGATAAATTATCTATTCTTAATCCCAAATATATATAAATCTAAATCAGAAAAGAAGCGGCTATAGAAGGTACAAGCACAAAAACACTTTCAACAAAAAAATCTGAATATTTTAGAATGAAAATATTGCAAGTGAAAATTGACCTGCTGTAATGCACGCTTCAGATTGTAAAAATGGATGGTTGAGTCAAATGTGGCAACACCTACCATTGTCCGAGGGCCCTCCTGCAACAACAAAATCATCATTTCATCAGTGACTGAAATGCTTTCTTGGACAAGTGCATAAGAGTGCATATATGGCCTCAGGACTATTACAAAACTGAAGAAGAAGGATCCAAGGAAGAGCTACCACCTTCAATTAACTGGGTAAGATCATAGTGAGTTGAACAGATCCAACATGTTAGAAGTATTCCAATTTGATTACCTAAGATGTAAAAAAGTAAATTCTAGTACATACATGTATACAACAACAACAATAACCAAGCCTTTTCCCAATTACTTGGGGTCGGCTACATGAATCCTATGTTTCCATTCCGCTCTATTTAAGGTCATAGCCTCAGTCAATACACATGTTATTATATCTTTCTTTACCAACTCTACCAACGTTAACTTTGGTCTTCCTCTTCCCTTAGTATTACCCTCAATGTGGACTATGTCACTTTTCCAAAATTCCTACTTTTCTGAGAGATCTGGATCAGGGAAGACAGTGAATAGTGGATGGACAGTTAGTAATCCCATCTTTCTCCAGACAAAGTGTTGCGGCGCATCAAGTGAGGCAAGGGCTGGCAAAAGGGAGGTTCATCCAAGCAAGCCATTTGACCAAAGCATGTTCATCTTTTTTCTCAAATAGAATTTCATTTCTCCATGTGGCATCATAAGAGCCAGTTTCTTCTTCATTTATCAAGTGGAGAATTATATGTCATTATGTTCATTCTTATATTAGTGAATTCGGTTAGAAACTGTCTTTGGCCTGATCTTCACGCGCACTTAAAGGTTTTCACCATCTTAACTTATTTTCTCTCATTTTATCTCCAATTGGTACTACTCCAACCATCTCCCGAACGAGATCAATCTAATTCTCTCATTTTTTCTTACGGCACATACATGTATACATAATACAAAATAAAATAAAGGGGCCATTACTCAATGGGAATTATTATCTTTCAGATCTCCCTCCTCCATTCTTTAATAAATCAACCCAAAGATCCATGAAACTCTCCACCAATTACATCACCCAACACCTTCACAAGTTTCTAAAGATACCAAAAATGGCCTGGGCCGGGTACAACCCATATAACTAAAGATTGGATCAGGAAAGAACATTTAGCCCGATCGGATGACCACCCATCAGGCCCAATATCCATTGGGACAATCTCTAAGCCCAATCTCAAAGCAAAGGAAATGAGCTGGTGTCCGAGAGGAGCCTAAAGGATCAGTCCAACATGGAAGATTAAAGAAGAAGCTTCTAGAACAATTGCAAGAATCTATAAATAGAATGGAAAGAGAGGGAAAAGCGGTTGAGATATTTTGAAGTGTAAGGAATTGGTTTTCCAAATAGAGAGAACATTTTTCATTGCATCTTCAGTTTCCCTGACATTTACCACAAAGGTCAACAAGCTGCCATGTCACAAGTCCTTTAAACAACTACCAATAAAAAAGATCCTGGATAGCATCTCCTTTTGCGAAGATACTAGTACTTACTAATTAATAAGTAGAGATACCGACTCCACAAAAGTTCTCTGTAAAGAGAGCATTAATATAATAAGCTTCAATCATCAATCATCTTTTGCTCCAAATTATATTTTCGTTCGGAAGAAAATTAAATTTAAACATATACATGTATAGAGAGAGAGGTCCAAAGAGGACACAAGTCTCACAAAGGAAGGAAAAATGACAAAGAATGAACAGCCCACAAGACATACAATCAAGAAACTCAGAAGAAGAAAAGAGTCCAGAGCCTCCACAGCTGAATGCAGTCCCAAAAAAATACGGATGTGTATAAGAAACTATGCTTGAATGCATAGGACCAAACTAACAAAAATATATGTATATATATATATATATATATATAAAGTGAGTGCAAACATTTAAATATAGGAGTGAGTGCAAACATTTAAAAAGAGCCCATCAGTTTGTATCATGCAAAGAGCAGACGCAGCCAAACTATGATAATGACTGAACTTGTTTGATTCAAGAAGACCAAGAATGCAAATTAAATGGTTAGCAGGATAGGAAAAAGAAGGCATACTACTTTGGAAGTAGGAATCAATGATGTGGCATGATATAGGCTGAGGTGTTCCATTGGAAATCTGCCTTAGATGAACTTAGAAAGCCGACTCTGAAGTTTGAACAATAAATGCTCAAAATATATAAATACAAAAAGCTAGAGGCTATAGACATCAACTAAAGCTTGTAAAATTCTGGCTAGCGGGAGATGGTATCTTTGGCCCTTCTGTGCAGTTTACTTGCAAAGGGTTTTCCCTGTGCCCCTCGTATACTCGGTAAACACTTCAAAAAAAACACTTTTTTGTAAGATTCTGACATTTTTAAACAATGACTCGAGCTGAAAAATACACGGATATAGGGAATTCTCATTGTGTATGGTTCATGGAAACTAAGGTTAAATCAATTAGAGATCATCAAATCATACACTGTTCCATAAGGCATTAAACAAATGTCCCAACATACTAGAAATAAAACTTACAGGAAGATCAGCAATGACTTGCTTAATTGCACTGCAAGCAGCAGCCGTTGCACCTGTCTGTATGGCATTCATGGATACATCGATGATGAAGAAAAATACAGCAGGCATTGGATCACGCACCTTGTAATAAGACAACAATGTAAAGAATTACTCATCATGTCACCCATGGAAGGAAAAGGGGAAAAGTAATAGATTTTTCAAAAGAATCTCAAAAGATAAAGCTCACAAGAAAACAAACAGCTAATCTTGGACTTTTTTTTTTTTTTTGATAAGTAATCTTGGACAATTTATGCATTAACATATGTTAACTCTACATCCTCCAGAAGTCAACATAAAGCCAAGAGATGCTATCAATTTTACCACAGATCCTGCCAAATAACTAGATTGATACAAATATGTTTTCCTTGCATGAAACAAACTTACCTTGCAAAAGAAGGCCTCATTTTCAGTAAAAGCTCAGCCTCTGCATAGACCATTCATCGCAACAAAGCAGTTCTAAATTGATAAAATGCTATGACATCGTGGAATGATCAGGCATGCCTAGCTGTGTCAAAACTGAGTCCAAACCAAATATGTATCCAGCAGAGACATGGATATCGTGCAGAAGTGTGTGCTGTTTAATTGATATTTAATGTGAGCTAAATTATTTGATCCATCTGATCTGACTCATTACTGATACCAATCTATTATTGCAAATTCATAACTCGCAAGTGATCCTCCGTATCATTCCATGAGATGCTGGTCTTTTTACATTTTTTTGTAAGATTTAGATAGATATAACATCAATGTTGATAGCTTGTAAAAATTGTGTCATCATATCCCACTATATTCGGTAGTATACAATCTGGATTAAGCCAATCAATGCATCCAACTTATCTGGACAATGATTAGACTTTGTTTACCCTCCTTTTAAACTCTGGTTAAAAATTAAAAAGCAACAACAAAAACAAATTGGACTGAACAAAGAGAAAAGGCTCTGATGTTTGAGTCCGTCCTCCTAAAATTTTGAATTCAACTAGACTAAAAGTTATTCGATTCCAAATTAATTTAAATCATTAACGTCATTTGCATGGACTATCCCATTGAAGACAAATGCACTGGCAACATGACAAAATACGAGAAGATGATCTATAAAGAAATAGGATATATACCATCACATTTGCAGAACTTCAGGATAATTACTCAAAGGAGAACATAACTATATACACTTGATTAATCACTTATTAATACCCAAACTTAATGGGTGGACAATTGAACAACACAACTTCATCTTTAAAACAAAGATGCAACACCAAGATCCTATGTCTTCAATCATTACAAATTCAGTGGGATACTGATAATCTACCCTAGTATTACAAGGGGAGACTTGTCCCGCATCGGATTTGGATGGGAAGTGAAATGGGTATAAATGGGTTGGGTGTTAGCCCCATCTAATAGCTTAAGCTTTTGGATGGGATCGCAAAGCACCCACCAGTTACAATTGGTATCAGAGTCAGAACCAGTCCTTGATCCGGTGCCACGCCAAGCGCCAAGCCCGGAAGGCGTCCAGGTGAGCCACCCGGGTAGGCAAGGTGGCTCGACCGCAACGAGGGCATTGCGAGTTCGGGTGCGGGAGAATGTTACAAGGGAAGACTTGTCCCACATCGAATTCGGATGGAAAGTGAAATGGGTGTAAATGGGTTGGGTGTTAGCTCCATCTAATAGCTTAGGCTTTTGGTTCGGATCGCAAAGCACCACCTGTTACCCCTAGCTATTTTAATAGATATTGTCCAGGACCTAGACGCAATTATAATAAAGACATCCACCAAGACCAGAGAAAAGAAAGACTGGAAGACATGAAGGTCAAATATCATCCTTTTTCAAAGCCATATTATATCAACTACAATAAATCTATATCCCACCTTATCTATCAAAAAATAAATAAATCTATATCCCACCCCTTACATGAAACGCTTTTCTTCTCCATCTCCATCACATGATAAAAATACAATAAAAAATCCACTGCACATGTTCATAACCTTTCATACCCATCCTACAAACTGTATCCTCCCTATGAGTTACAGTTTTGCAACCCTTGAGAACATCATTCAAACCCAACATGGCATCCATTCATCTTTCTTTCACAAAAGGCCCTTAGATTGTAAAATGGTTACATAAAGAACCTTTAAAAGCCATGAAGGTATAACCTCTTGTTGGGGCAGCGAAAACGCACGAATAACAAGATCCAATGAAACCCAAGAAAGCAATCACACAAAAACACAAGATATAACGTGGTTCGACCAAAACCGATCTACATCCACGGATGAGAAGAGATTCCACTATGACTTCTGTAGAGATATTACAACAGAAAAGTACCAACACTGCGTACATCTCTTTTCAGCATGTACCACTCCACGAGCCTATCTCCTCGCTAACAATGTGCCCAGTGTTTTCCCTACTCTACCAACCCATAAACTATATCTACCCATCAACTCCCTCATGAGACTACATCTCTCTCAATCTCATATGTCTCAACCCACAACCTATGTATCTATTTATAGAGTTACAACTATAATTCCTTGTTGGACAAGGATTACAATTCCTTGGAGCCTAGGACTTGCCTTACAAGAAATTACCTTATAAAATACAACTCTAACATAGAAACCTAATTAAACTAGGAATATGAGACAAAATTCCCAACATACTTTATCAGCTATATGCAACACATACAACGGTTATCAAGTTGCATTTATGGATGTTGACATGGTAAGGTATGGGAATGCAGTTAATTGAATGGCACTCAGATTTTTTGCATTGATGGAACCTTTATAATAATTATATTAAAATTGTGATGCCAGATTTGAGGAATGTAGAGATACCCTTCATAAGAAGAAGTTCAAGTTT
Organism: Cornus kousa; assembly: GCA_025631255.1. Lineage (NCBI taxonomy): Eukaryota > Viridiplantae > Streptophyta > Magnoliopsida > Cornales > Cornaceae > Cornus > Cornus kousa. The sequence continues at coordinate 5,388,719 of JAOTQH010000008.1, read as the reverse complement.
ACGACTCAATCCTTCATAATTTTTTAGATATAACAAGTTGGAAAAGAATCCAACTTGGCTTTGGACACAAGTATCATGTCAGGAAAAGTAATGAGTGTCCCACACATCACTGGGAAAAACAACGATGACCAAAACAACTGCAAATTGACCTTTGTATATGACCATATAACCTTATTAGATACTAACCATGTATTCCTTTGTAGCTACAAATTCAACAGTTCCTCTAGATAGCTCAGGCCTTTCATCAGCATCTCTACGCCTACCATCTGGACCCAGATTGCAATGGTAGTCACGGGGAGTTTCATCCGTAAATCCTATAAAATAAATGACAAATGCTGCATCACAACCTTCATAACTACACAATGCATTTTCATAGAGCAAATTACGACCAAACCACATGTTTCTCAGACTCGTGCAATTTACTTTTAAACATATGTGAATTAATGACAAGAACTACAAGAATATTAAACTGCATAAAGTTCCACATTTAGGGACTACGGATGGATGACATTAGATCAATGCAACGCTATGACACATGAGGATAGACCATAATCCTAGGCTCTGATAATCAGAGTATACTCAAAAAGCCCGAAATAGACCTAGAGGCAGTGCAAATAGGTCTTGAAACCAAATTAACTACTCTTAACAGAAATTTAAACTTAAACTAACTTTAACTAAATTTCAACTAACATGATGAACATGTATGGTCAGAGTGCAAAAATATAAGAAATAGAACATCCACACGCATCAGATGAATACAGATTTTTCTATGTAAAAACCTGTAGGGAAAAAATCACAAGACCTAATTCAAGCAGATCAAATCCGCAAAGTGAAGAAAGTTACAAAACTAGGTTCTAAATTCAAGAATTCCCTAGTTATTTCTGACCCAGACTCACGCCAGACATTCAACACATTGATTTACCGCTTCACCCTTGGGTAGAGGTAACTCAACTGCCTAACATAACTAACCTTCGAAATCATAAAATAAATAAATACATTAGTTAAAATAAAACATACAGACTCCATTTTGTACAAAATTTGCCAACATAAGTCCTATTGACCTAACTATAATACACATCCAGAATGAATTATTGATCTTAAATATAATACACCTAATAAAGATTCTTATTTCCATAAGACGTAACTATGGTACACATCTAATCCAATAATTTTCAACATATACAACAATGTGGAAGGACCATAGATGACTCATTAGTCTTAACTAAAACAAAAATTATGTTAATAGCAAAAAAGTCCTGACAACAATGAAACCTAATAGCATAAAATGAAACCGACTTACTAGGTTACGGAAGTATTAGATGGGCATCATTTATACTTACCGCATAAGTTACAGACAAAACGCCTTCCCTGATCAATAAACTTCATGTAAGGATTTATGTAGCCTTTGCAACGAGAACATCGAACAGGACCACTTTCCCCAAAATCCACAACCTATAAAAGAAATGAATGACATATAAAAAGTAAATTGCACATTAAAAATTATGTATGCTACTTTCATTTAATTTTAAATTAAAGCAATCACTTATTGATATAATACAAGATAAAGGTCAAAGCAAACAACAATGAAACTGAAATTTCCTACCAAGCCAAGAAAGCAGATGAAGAAAATTTCTAAGTTTGGCATGATAACAACATTAAATTAAAAAATTTAAACAAAAAATTAAAAAGAAGAAGAAGAAGAAGAAGATAAAGATATTTTGACTAAATTACAAGGCCTTTTAACGTGAAATCAATCTCAAACTCTTTTTTGCTAAGAAAAAAGATGGATTCTCAATTGACAAACAAAGATGCTTTTTTTTTTTCCTTTTTCTTTAATTTTTTCTTAGTTGGTACTCACACACACATGCCTCCATTAAGGCTCAAATCCAACCTCCCTTTGGGAAGTAGGGGCTTGGTACCACTATGCCACTGGCCTGTTGGTAAAACAAAGATGCTTTTAACATTGTACCATGATCACCAAACTGATGACAGTAGTTGTTAGGGCTCAGTGTCATTTGGTTGGCAAATTTCTCATCAAATTATGTTGTAATTGGTTGATCTATTCTAAGTTACTTCGGAACAAAAACCATGTTGACTTACCTTTGGTAACGAAAGTGATTATCAAAGATTGGATAGAATGGATGAGATCAGATGGACATTTCAATGTTTGCAATCAGGAACTAGCATCGCCTTTGATCACGCCATTAAGATAAGAATTTTTTTTGATAAAGTTGACCTAGGATAAATCTTATTTGATTTGGATTACCATTACCTTACAAGTTTCTGGAAACTTTTATTTTTGAAAAAAAACAAATGGTGTCTTAAGTAGTTTTGAATTCCTAAAATCATGTTTATTTCAAAATAGAACACTAGGAGATTTTTCTGGAATTTTTTACACAAAACAAAAAGTAAGGCCCTGATGCATAACTGTAATGCACTCCTGTAGTTTGACAAGAAAATAAGCACAGATGCAAGAGAATCAGGCTGCTAATGAAATTGTTTCTATTTTGAAAAGGTTCTGAATTGTTCTCAACATGGAGGACTTAATAAGTCATAGAAAAGATACAAATAAGCGAGAGAAGGGAGAAAAAACACATGTTTGAGTTCTTTTACACTTGTATTTGAAATTTTCAAAAGCTTTAACACCCACATATACTTTATGAGTTTGAGCAAAATCTTAATACGTTATAGGCTCAGGTTATTCTTAAACCTTGATTTAAGATTTTTTCAAACCAACTAGCATCAGAAGTTCCATAATCACTTCAAATTATCATGTAGAGATTTACTTGTACAGACAGGAAAGAAAGTTCAGTGTCAATGAAACAAGTTTCCTTGTATTCCAATGGGCCAAGTAGCTAGGAGAACTGTAAATGGGGCAAAGACTCCAATCATTAGCAAGCAATAGAAACTCCTGAAGTGTCAGTCACCACAGGCTGTGTTATGTTAGACTACACACGGTTCTAAACTAGACCTACTGGAGGGTTAATAGGCGTTTAAAACTTCTTAAACATCTATAAGAACTCTTTGAATTTTCATCATCATCATCATCATCATCATTAGTTTGACTAAATTGATATTCAGCCATACTTTAGATTACTTTATCATAGATATATAATTCATGCAAATGAAGCAATAAATCAAAATCAAAGACACCAAAATTCACTTGGACAACCCTAAAAATGAATAACAGGACCTTCGGTCCAGTTATGAATGATCCACTATATGAGAAAGGTTAAAGCCCAATGTATCAACCCTACACCCTTGGAATCTGATCCAAACTTTAGCATGATGCTCTCCCATAGACACCGCCACTGTTGATCAACAAACTTCTACTGCAACAATGCTCTCCTTTGGTTATTTGATCATTAGTTATACTTCAGAATCACCCAGTTGGTTGACAATTAAAAATTATCAATTGAAGTTCTTACTTTGACAATTGAAAATTATCAATTGAACTTCTTATTTCTTTTCTTTTTTTTTCCCTAGTTGGGACTCACACACACTGCCTCCACTGAGGTTTGAACTCCTGACCTCCCTTTGGGAAGTAGGAGCCTAGTACCGCTAGGCCACAGGCCTGTTGGTAATCGAACTTGTTACTTCGACAATTGAGAATTGTCATTAGCAAGCAACAGAAACTCCTGACAAAACAGAACTGCTAACAAACAGACCAATGCAGGTTTATCATTAAGCAGATACATATTTTATCTATATTTTTCTCTCTATATTATTCCTCATTCTCACCCTAGACCAACTAAAGCAGGTTTTTATAGTTTATACATGAGTCAGAGACAAAACAGGGAATTGTTATCCTATTATTATAAACAAATATCGTAAAAAGAAAAACAGAACTGCTGACAATCGATTAATCAAAGTTCAAGGTCAATAAAGTGAAGAACTCCAAAGGAATACGACTGATAGAATGACAGATCCAGGTTGCAATCGACACATTCTGTTGTTTAATTGACTTTCAGGCCAGAGTTTGATTGGGTTCAGTCAATCGAAGATCCTTTTTAAAATTTCTTTATTATTTAGGTAAAAGTATATTTTGACCACATTTTTTGCTAAAAAAGACTTAAGTCATGGGTAGTCCAACTTGTCTAAATCATACAGCATAGATTCTTATATCCATTAAGGTCTCTCGCTTACCTTCAAAATCATACAATCGAGCTTGATGAACTTTCCACGTAATCTTCATTGTTCCTTCATCTTTCAATTGCAGACTTACTCAGAGATTTTGTACAACTACAACCAAGTTATGTCTAGGAATTAGCCAAGACATGACTCAATTTCCCAACAACTCTAACAATTACAACAGTGTTTGATGTTGCACTAAAATTCAGACAATTAAGACTTCATAATTCACTGGCTTGGATGACTCAGTAATTTAAGAAAGAAAAAAGAAAAAATAAACCTACACTAACTAAAAAAAAAACTATTTACAAAGACTAAACATAATATAATGGTCAGACAGAAAATAAATCAAGCATTACTTGGATGGGCTCTTCAGATGGATGAGGAAGGGCCAAGGGTTGGACCAATAAAGCCAACTGCATCCCAGATGTTGTCAAAAGATCAACAGTGCATGGAATCTGTTGAAACGACACAAGAAACCAACTTAGAACAAGCAACCATAAGAGTGCATGGAGGGGGGAGAGAGAGAGAGAGAGAGTAGGGAG
>JAOTQH010000008.1:5372224-5383943 GCA_025631255.1 Cornus kousa | reverse complement strand
CTTCAACCATTTTTTTTTTTTTTTTTTTTTTTTTTTTTGACATTTTACATTTTATTAACGTTCAAGCAGGGAATGCAGCTCGCAAAAACTACACGAGGACCGAATAGGGCCCCTCAATTATCGATATATCCCAAAAAAAATCAACTATTTCCCCCAAATATTTACAATTCCTCCCAGAAACCTAACAAATAATAGAACCGAGAATAGAAATTTTCAACACCCCAATAGGAGTCTCCTCGCCGTCAAATGATCTTCTATTGCGTTCTCTCCAAAGACGCCGCCAAAGACACAAGGGTGCCACCCTCCAAAAATTATGGGCTTGGGATCCCACTATACATCCTCTCCAAGCCTCAATCAAACCTATCGAGTTCCGAGGCATGACCCAATGAACCCCGAACAAAATATATGTTTCTATTGACTTATCCTACTAATCAACATTCAGACTTAAATTAGTTTCAACACTAGGTATTCCGATACTAGTTAGGTAAAGGCTAAACAACCTACAATCTAAAACAACAACAACACACACAAAATAAATAAATAAAATAAAAAGAAAGAAGAAGAAGATGCTGAAAAAATAACACATATTTTCAAGATATTGGATCCAAAACACAGTTTTCTAATTGGTTATTGTAGCTTAACGTTTGTTTCTACAGGTTGGGAAAGGAGTTAGGTGCAATTGGCAAAACCAGCCAGTCTTGCTATTCACTTAGTAGAGAATAAGCTATCAACCCAATTACTAACCATACACAACTAATTGCCATCAGAAATTTATTATGAGCTTTCTTTGAATGGTGGTGTTTATGGCTTGAAAGAAATAGAAGATCTTTGAATGGAAGGAAACCCTTATTGGTGGGATCAAGTTCTCCATTATTAGCACCCTTTTTTGTTGGGTGCCAGGGAAAAATTGTATATCTATGAATGACATAGTTGAATTTTTTGGATTCCTTGAGAGTTAGAGGCCCTATTTGGCCTTGTGTAGTTTTTGAGGGATGCTTTGAATGCTTCTTAATACAACTTTACTTATAAAATAAAAAATAAAATAAAAATAAAAAACAACTTTCCCCAAAATGCATACAAAAACAAGTCATCTGGTGGACAAAAATTCAGAATCATTTTATTCCCCCCAGCCAAACAACTAAAAAAAGGGTATCCAAAGAGGACAGGATCCATCCAAAAGTAAGCAGCAGTTTTCCAATGAACAAACAAGGGCTTAATGTTGGATCTATTTACCAAGACATAACAAAATAGAAAGATCAGATAAGAAATAAATCTATTACTTGGATGGGTTCCTCGGATGGATGAGGAAGGGCCAGGGGTTGGACCAACAAAGCCAACTGCATTCCAGACGTTGTCAGAAGATCAACCGTGCATGGGATCTGTTAAAATGACAGGAGAAACCAATTTTAAATCAGCAACCGTAAACTATCAATACCAGTCTGCACAAAAGAAAAGCATTTAATCCAAAATCAATATGCATTTGAAGTACTTGATTTTGACCTGATTTATGGTACACCTCAAGTAGCGTGGACTGCAATTCCCAGTGTCCCTGACAATATAATCACTTGTAGCCGGCTTGAAGGGGGGAAAATGATGGAATAACAGTTAAAATATGGTAACAGAAGAACAAACAATGAACAATGAATTTCCTAAACTCATAATTGTATATCATAACATGACATGCACCAATGTATGATATATATGGGCAACAGTTTATAAATGATGGCATGCATCCGTGCATATCGCATGTTGGCATGAGTATGCTAAAGTGAACAGAAATGACATTGCATTGCTGAAAAAAAAGGTAAAGGTTAACAGATGCTAAAAAATTTCAAAAAACTAAAAATACTCAAATCAAACAATGTAATATCCTTTAATAATAAGGTTCATGTCTGATAAAATACCGGAGGAGGATTGGCCTGATTGTCCAGACGAGTTTCATACAGTAACACTGAAGAACTTGGAATGGGGCGTGGAATTTGATTCGGATCAATCTTTGATGGCCCCGCCATAGTGGCTCCCATATGACCCATAGCAGGTGATATAGAAGCGATAGATTGATTTGGACCTGTAGGTGGCATTCCAACCATTCTGGGTGGTTGTGCGGAAGCAGGAACTGGTAGAGGTGGAGCCCCCTAAACAAATAACTATATCAGATCCAAAATCAAGAAGAAAGTGAAGAAATCCACACAGTACACATGCAATGGAAACCAGGAATATCAGTGATATTACATAAATAAGCACAAATAATCACAAATCAAGGAGGGGAACTCGTGCTGTCCTAAATGGTCCATTTTCTCATTAATGTTTCATCATAAGTACATCGAATTTTGTCAAATTTCAACTGCAGATAAAAAATCAAATCCATGTTTAAATAGAAACTTTTTGTAGAAAATATATTTAATATTGAAAAACAATAATCAATAATGATAAAGACAAATTTGACTCATGCAAAGCATTAAAAAATGCAAATATAATCACTTTCTACTAATTCTCATTTGGTGGGAAAAGAAATGCAATCCAACTCATCCACAAACATTCAGTGTACACCAATAATTTCAAAAGAGAGATCAAATGAAATTTGAAAGAGGAATAAAACTGTATTTTTTCCAGGATTATGCAGTCTGCTCTGTGGTATCATTCACAAACTCAAGTAAAAGCTCTACAGAAACAAGTGGATAACAAAGGAGAGTTACTAACAGTTAGAAAATATAAAAGAACCTCAAAGACAAACAAGAATTAGCTCTGCATGGAGTAGATAGAAAAATGGATTCATGATGATGAATATAAAAAAGTTAAACTATGTCAACTATACAATGAGGATGAAATGGTATGTGGAACTTTCTCTGTCTATCATAAAAAAGAAAAGGGAAAAACTGAAATAGAAAAGCATCTTTCTTGTCAAATATGCCCATATGGTACAAAGAGTCATGAAAATAATTTTAATTCTTCATGCAATTGATCCTACATTATCCAACTATTCCCAGATTAGTTTGCAACAGGGGACCGCCAAATATAAGTGTCAGTGCCTCAAACAGTACTTTTTCATATATATATTTTTGGTAATTATAGTACTTTTTCATATTGCTTTAACTTTTTTCAAATAGTTTCTATTCTTGCTTATAATACACCATTTTTTAACGTGGTATTCCTTTCTTTCTTTATAACATTCTCTTCTCAGCTTCTCCTCCAAGAGAAGACATAAATGGAACCTTTAATAAACCAATGGGATAGTGGCCTAGCGGTATCAGCCTCTTACTTTCCAGAGGGAGGTCAGGGGTTCAAGTCTCAGTAGAGACGTGTGTGTGTGTGAGTACCAATTGGGGGGGGGGAAGAAAAAACCTTTAATAAATTTGTTGGAACTCCATGGAATACATAATATATTTATGGATTCAACAGAGTTTTAAGCTTCAGTTTCTTGGTGATATGTATATAATAAACACACGCACACATATATATCAAAGAGAATGCGGTCGACCCCGTTTGTACAAGATGAAGGCAAGGATGATGATAATGATATAGCAAAGGGTAAATGCCGTTGATTAGACTGTGGGTAGTTTAGGATATTTGAAGCATTTTCGGATGGCAGTAGCTTCAGGTTCCACTGTGTTTCAGAGGCACTGTGACTCAATTGTCTCTGCTATTGACTGAGGGTGTGCCGGTGTCTTTTGACAGCAGGTTCGCTAATGATGCATACCTATTCATTACTGGGTTTATTGTTCTGTCTTTGTATTGTGTGTGTGATGTTCCTTCATTGTTTCATGTAGTAGTAGTTTTCAGTAATAAAAGCTCGCTGACTTACAACCCCGCCCCCAACAAACACATACACACCAGAAACAATAAAAACTATTTATGATATGCATATTTATATTTGAACCTTCTTTGATATTAATAGTTAAATTTTATGGGATTACACTGTATTGTCTTACTCACCAAAATTATTTGTCAATACAATCATCTTTTACAGTATTTTATTATTCGTTTTTTTTTTTGGCAAGTAAGATAATATGCGCTCAAAAAGGGGAGTGTGTCCCGAGAGCAAAAGCAAGACCAAGAAGGCCCGCTATACAGACAGAATCTACAAAATTCACTATATTCCCCATTGATTTACAATTCCATCCCTGAACCCAAAAGAATAGAGTATAAAGAATAGAAAACTTAAGCACCCAAATCGGAACCTCAACATCATCAAAAGAGTGCCTATTCCGTTCACGCCACAACCCCAACCATAAACAATGGGGCGTCAGACTCCAAGCATCTTGGGCTTGCCTTCTCACTACACATCCTCCCCAAGCCTCTAGCAGCTCTACGGGGACTCTGGCATAACCCAATGGACACCAAAAAGAGCAAAAAGCATAGCCCAACCATCTCGAGCTACCAGGTAATGCAAGAGAAGATGACTGACCGTCTCTTCATCCTTCTTGCACATACAACACCAATTGACAATAATCTGATGCCTCCTCAGATTGTCAATAATCAAATCCTCCCTAGAACCACTGTCCATCCAAAAAAGGCCACCCTGAGCGGAAGTTAACGTCTCTCTACAAAGTGTTCCAGAAGTTATTTTCAGAACTTCCATGGTTTGTTATAAATATCCTTCATTAGATGTTTGTGATATAGGTATCAAAAGCTAAATATCCGTTCAAATATCCATATTTTTCATAGCCTGCACCACCTTTATGTCAAACGCATATTCCATTCGCATAACTTGCCCCCACATCAAGCACTAGTATATCTATTAACACTTCTCAAAGTTCTATTTATATGTTCCATGATTTGTTACAACTATCCAAGCACAACTGTAATATAAAAATCAATTATGATTAGTTCATTGACATATCCACATCATCAAGATGCCAATATATCCTTTTCATCGACATTTTATTCATTGGTTGCAGCTCATATCATCACAACCGAAAAATCACCTCAAGTGAAACCAATATTAGAAGCCAACCTCACAAAAGGTCAACAAAGTTCCTTTTATATATATATATATATATATATAAAAGTTCAAAGCCTATTTGTCCCAAGTTGCCAAGAAGACACCAAGATTAGCCTTCACCATCCCAAGGGTGTATAAGGCATCCATCCAACAAAATTCAGAAAGCAAAGATAGGGGAACTACAGAAAACCACGGGATGAAAATTGTCAGAGTATGTATCTGCTCATTCTTTCGGTTTCCAAATAAATATACTTACCATTAGAAATCATTAAGTTCTATATATAACGACATACAATGTAACTTGAGTTTTACTGCACTCCAATCCAAAGTTGTCAAAGCCCATACAAGTTTACATTTGACAAAACTAAAAAGTATAATTGCCCAGCAAAACACACAGAATTTCACAGACAAACAACAATGATGAAAATGAAGTTATTTTGGGGTGATTTCGAATTTGATGGACATCCAGATGCTAAACATCCTTTGATCCATCACCATCATCGTGATACTGATTGTAGTCATAATGTTGAGGTGTCAATATCATGAGGTTACATTTGGTGACGAGAGCAACAGTAGTATTTTTTTTCTCTTTTACAGGCTAATAAGTTCAAGAACCTATCAAAGAGATGAGTTATTGTCCATCACAGCTGTGGGGCTAACAAACCATAATGGACCAAAAAATCAAACTTCTACAATATTGAATACATATAATTACATATGTTGAATATTTTAGTACAAGTGTTGCAAATTTCATTTCAAAACAATTCCAGATATATTTTTTACTACTTATATTCTTTAATCGAAGTTGAAGTGCAAAGTAAACCAAGCTATCTAAAGATCAACCCGAATTGACTCTCAAAATTTAAGAAAAAATAAGTGCGTGTGCGCACGCGCGCCAGCACACCAAAATTATTTTAGTTATTTATACGAGTTAAAACCAAAAGTGCTCAAATGTTTTTCAAAATAGGACAGAGATCATTGTTTACTGGTACTTTTGTTTTATGCACCAATGCATTGAACTCTAGTAACCCTTGTGCACCAATACACACAGGACATATACCAATACATAAGTTGGTAGCAAGCATGAAATACCAATACATAATTTTCATGCACTAACGCATCAAGTTGGAATTGGACTAGGAGTTTAGTTTTCAAACTGATTTGGACTTGGACTCCAACCAAACTTTGTGTAACGTATTTTAATGTTTTCCACAAAGTCTTATTATACTAGATTTAACTTTCAAAATCCTTATAAAAATATATTTTACATAATTGAGATAAACCTTAGGTGCACGTTTGGATTTATGGATTTGGGTCAAGTGGATTTGAAATCTTAGGCCCGAATCCTTCTATAATTCATTTGGAAAAAATTTTGGCATACGGATTTTAAATCTGGGCAAATCAATCGGTGAAGTATTCAATTCAAAATGGTGAATTTGAAAAAATGTCTCATTAGGTGTTATTTCACAAATCCATCCTTTTCTCACCGCGATGGACCTCTGGTATCCACACTCAACTTATCAGTTCTCTGTTTCTGCCATCTCTCATCAGGTTTTTTTTTTTTTTTTGATAAGTCAATATCTCATCAAGTATTACTCTCTCATGTATAATTCCTCTCAGATTTATGTTCTCCAAAACCCTAACCCTGACTTGTACCCAAAATATGTCTTAGGAGTATTTGTAGTGATAGGAACTATAGAAGCGCATGTGGACTCGTTCGATATTTGTGGATAGAATTATTTTTTTTTTTTATTTTATTTGATGGGGAAAAATTAAATTATTTTCTCATTTGATTTACTAAGTTATCAAAAACTCCTACTCAAACTTCAAAGGAGTCCAGGCACCCAGTAAATAGGAAATTGTTTTAGTATTAAAAAAAAAAAAAACATATATCCAAAGTTTGCTTCCAACACAATCATTGCAATGGCACATCCCTTTTACAATGAGATTAATGTCAGAATGATTTGACGTATGAAGATACAAAAGCAATTCAAAAAACTTCAGTTTTTGAAAACACACCTGCCGGGGTTGCGTCAGCCATGTCTGTGGCCCATAAGGAGAACCGGATGGTGGGGATACGCCTTGAGATGGCACTGAAAATGGTGACGAACCTGAGGAGGGCAGCATACCTTGTGGTCGTGCTGAAAATGGTGAGGAACCTGAAGGAGGCGGCACACCTTGTGGCGGTGCTGAAAATGGTGGGGCTGGTTGCATAGTACTCGGAGATGCATTGGCAGGGGGACTTCCAACAAGAGGATGCATTCCTGGGACCTGGGAAGGAGGCCCAGACGAAAACATTGACGATGGCGGAGGTCCAACTGATGGTCGTGGCATACCACCAGCAGGAGGAAAACGGGGTCCACCTTGCAAAGGCCCTGATTCAAACATCGGCGGTCCATTACTAATTGGGCCTCGGGTACTTGAAGGTGGCATGGCTGAACGGGTCATCAAAGGGGAAGATGCAGACATGCCAGGACGGGAACCCAGTGGTGCCACTACTTGTCCTGAAGATGGGAAAACAGAGGGAGGTACCCCAGAAGGGGGAACAGATGGACTCCCCATGGAAGGGGGTAAAGACCCAGGAGGTGGGGGCCTCGACCCAAACGGCGGAGGCCGACTAACAGGAGGGCCAGAGGGTCTATTGGAATCCACATTTGGGCGTAATGTGGCTTGCAGAGGACCACCAGGAGGCACTGAAGCCCTCGGAAAGACACCTGGTGGAGACGGGCCAGGATGGGCCATCGGTGATGCCCCTGGAAATGTAGACGAAGGAGGAGCTGATGAAGAAAAAGGAGAGGGTTGCTGGCCAAAAGGAGGCGGAGGCCTGGGGCCACCTGAATTGGCCACTGAATGTGGCGGCAGAGTGGGGCGATTCATTTGAAGGTTTTGCATATTATCAGCAAGAGAATTGGGGTTATAATTAGGCGGTGTATTGCCGGGTCTAGGTCCCCCAGGAGTTGCCATTGATAACCAAAATCAAAATCAATTCAAAAATCCAAGATCTTTAATCGTTCCTTATATAAAAAAATACGTGATTCAGACAACAACTACCCAGACATTCCAATTCTGCAAATCAACAAGAGAAAGCCAACAATAAGTCAAAATATATTCGAATGAAAATTGAAGCTAAATAATGTGGCAAATACCAAAATCAAATCTTATACATATATATATATACACACACACACACATGTATGTGTAAATCCGTGTGTGTATATATCTTCATCCCATATACATTATATATGAATATACGTACGTGTGAACAAACCAATTCGGGAAAGAAAAACCAGAAATTGACTCACCTCATGGGCTTGTTTAGCCAGAAATGCGTCGATAGAGCAAAGGAAAACAAGAAGGAGATGAAAGCAGTGTTGTGGCGGATCAATTTGGAATTGAAGCTACGGTCCTTTCTTCCAGATTTGGGCTGTAGTCCTATCAATTTTATCGTGATCCGACCGTATCGAATCGAATCGAATCAGAGAGAAAGAGTGAAGATCGATAAAGGCAGATCTGAATAACTATTCTACTCTCTTACCACCAATATAACGCCCGACGGACACACAAAATCTAGGGAGAGATGGAGCCTAGAGACACATGAAGATCTAACACCGCGTTTGGGCCGAGAGTGCGTTGGTTTGGGGTGGTTGCGATGAAAAATAAATAAATAAATAAATTTACGGTTCGAAAAATACATAAATTCAAAGACTCCTTTATTATTTCCTTTCTGGATTTACATAAAAATTATTTTTTTAAAATAATATATTTAGTAAATAAATAAATATAAAAACTATTTATTAAATCATTAAGGTGTGAGTTTTCCCTGATTAAACTAATCATAGTAGCATTGCAATCTTGAGAATGTGTTCCAATGATAAAAATAAGAGTTCATCCCTCTCTCATATTTGAGAATCATTCTCATGACACTAATGAGAAGCAATTGCTAAGGCAGCTCTCGCAATCTTCTCAATTTACCTTAATCTAGTAATATTTTCAGAGAAAGAGTTCATCATTTATCATCAAATATAAACATTTTATGATAATTGTAGACTCCCCATTTTACCCCTCCCTCTTTTCGGGTCAAAACTATAGGAGATTGACACCTTCGAGTACCACTTCGGAAAATCCAATCGTGGATCGAAGATCCGAATTCACTGTGATGTCCGAAATGTCCAAAACCATGATTTACCGACAAATGCATTCACAAAGAAACTCTTGTGCTACGTTTGGTATGCATGAATGAAATGGAATGAAACTTGGAATGAAATGAGAATGAAATGGAATGAGTATTACCATTCTAATGTTTGGTGTGACACAGTGAATCGTTATGGAATGAAATGAGTATTACCATCCTTTTGTTTGGTTAAGTATCATTAAATCGGGAAGGGTATGCCTTTTAACTGCAATTTGGTTGAAAGTCCTGTAACTTTTTGTCAATGACAGCTCTAAGAATATTCAGAAGAGAGGAAAGATGAAAGACCTTTACCACGTCTAATAAAGAAGTCGATAAACATGAAAAATGGAATGTGAAAGATTTTTGGTGAATGCGAAATATTTTTGCCTTATTGGAATGTAATTAAGGGCTTATTGGGAATATTACGCAAATATCTTATCTTACTATGGAATGGAATGGCCATTCCATAGGTTTACTAATGGAATGGATTTTCATTCCCTGGAATGGATTTTCATTCCATTGGAGTGGTCATTCCATTCCATTCTTGCACACCAAACAACTGAATGGTTGGAATGAGCATTCCAAACCTGCACGTCAAACGTAGCATTGGTGTCTGGTCATTAAAGCGAACATAGTGGCAAAATTATAATTTTGCCTTCCCTCACAATCCGACCGTCGAATCTGAAATTAAATTTCATCATTACACAAGAAAGGTCCAAAAACTTTCAAATGCATCATAGGAAACCAAAACTGCATAGTGGCAACATCATAATTATACCCTTACTCACAATCTAACTATCAGATTGAAAATTTGACTTTATAATTGGAAGGTCTATGTGTATACACTCTCATTCTAGGAATACAACAATGTGTCACGCACCTGAGCTTAAAGTAGAAAGACCAAAATGCCCTTGTAATAGCCACTTGTCATTCTCAGCTTTAAACTGTTACTGAGACTGTAATTCACAATGCAGGTTAATTCGCAACTTTTCAATACAATGCAACTATCTGAACAAATGTATAGACATATAATACAACTATAAAATGACCACAATACCCCTGACTACCCCTATAGCCAATTTTCATATGTTGAACCTCAATTAACACAGTGAACAGGTCTTAATAAGCTGAATACTTGCAATGTACTATCTTAAACCATTGTGAAATTGTGTCACAATAAGGCAAAAGATTATACTACCCCTGATAGATGATATAAGCTAATGTGCACACCAATGGTGATGATACGAGCCCTTGACAACTTTGAAACACCAAGTTTTGACATTAAAGAGATAAATACAAATTGGTACTAGGACCAACATATATATAAGTGTATTGCGTATAGTCATCTATAAAAGTGAGAAAATAAGAAGTGTCATTGTGTGCCTTCACATTTTTTGGTGCCCACATGTCTAAATGGACTAATTTTAGAGGACAAGTAGCCTTCCCAAAAGGCTTTCGACAACTCTTTCTTGCCAAATAGAACGCATATGTTGGAAGGCTAACTTTAGCGAGAGACCCCAATACGCCTTCTTTAGCTAATCTAGCTATTTTATCTTGCCCAATGTGACCAAGTTTTGCATGCCATTTCACATAATCAATAACATAATTATTACATGCCAAACAATCAGATGAAGAATGATAATCAAATAAATCTAATTTATAAAAATCATTCAGAAGAAAACCATATCCAAAAAGATGGTCATCCAGAAATATGTTCAACTGTCTATCACTTATTATGAAGAAAAAAAAATAAAAAATGCCAAGTCCTGCTAGTGCTGTAATAGAAACTAAAGTATATCAAACAATAGGTGCATAAAGCATATCATGCAGAAGTAGTGTACGCCTTGAGCATAATCTGAGTTAATAAGTTTGATGTTTTCTATTTTTAAATTGCAATAAAACTAAAAATAAACTAAATTAACTAAGGATGAGATCAAACTGAGAAGAACTTAAGAATTGACTTCACCTCTAGCCTCATAACATGGTTAATTGCTTCAACTATGGGGAAATTCACACTTATGCATATTTGGAAATCAAGTGGCTACAAGCATACTTTAATTCAATCAAGAAGGTGTATATGAATAAATACTAAACCATAATTCATCTTCGATTAGCACGAATTATCTACCTAACTACTCTAATCTAGAGTGTAGTTTAACTCATCTTCCCGAGGCGTGAATTATCAAAACATTCTTTCACACATTCGTCAAGCACCATTGCATGATCACTACTCCTACCATTAAGAGAAGCCCTTAGCCATCAATCTTTCATAATAAATGAATTTTGAATTCAGTTATAATAAAATCAATTATAAGATAGGAGATTAATTTTATTAAAACTGATTATAATCATTAAAACCTAATTGCTCTGTACAACTAAGTCAATTGCTCACAACTATGCAATCAATAAATATAATCCAGAAAAATCCCTAAGTTAAGAATAATCAATCATGCTACTCGGACTAAGGTTACATCAATCATCACATGGAAACCAATTTTCTAACTCTTATTTTCCTAATCAATCATCTTATTCTCAAGGAAATTCTAGGAGTCCTGCTTTTGAGGAAAAAGTGTTAACTGGTTTGGGTACTTTAGAGGCAAACACCC
>JAOTQH010000008.1:5325068-5338149 GCA_025631255.1 Cornus kousa | reverse complement strand
AAATGAAGCTGAGTAAACCATTCGATTAAAATTTTAACACTATATTTTGACCAAATTACGGCTACTGACTTTGACCGTTCTGTGTAATTTTATTTTATAATATTTTGATTATTATTATTATTATTATTATTTTTATACAGTGAGATTAGATCTGGTGATATAATTTGTACATTAATTTTATTGAAGCATAGAAAAAGGGATCATAGTCCCATTAAGGCATTTATATCGTGCACACTGGATATGGATTGCGTAACTGAATTAATCAAA
This sequence comes from Cornus kousa, assembly GCA_025631255.1. Lineage (NCBI taxonomy): Eukaryota > Viridiplantae > Streptophyta > Magnoliopsida > Cornales > Cornaceae > Cornus > Cornus kousa. Next base: position 5,337,882 of record JAOTQH010000008.1, on the reverse strand, counting down.
TAGATCTTGGATATGGTTTCCATTACTGAAAGAGCTGATCCACATCATTGACACGTTCGCAGTCATATGGTGGGACCCAAATGGAAGACGTAATTTATTTTAAAAAGTGCACTAAATGCGGCTGATTTTGCATTATTTATAAAAAAATATATAGAAAGAAAGAAGTTGGTAACATTTGTCCTGCATATGAGCTGTTCTATTGTACTGAACAGCAGTGACCAAATGATATTTTTCTTGCTCTAGTCCACTAGTTTGTGGTCCAAGCTTATATGTCAAATTAAATTTATTTGATTTTTTTTTAAATCTCCTCAAATTGAAATAATAACGTCTAACTTTTTTCTGAACCTCACAAAATAAAAATAAAAGAACGCAAGAAAAAGTCAAAAAGAAATTGCGCATTGTGTTTAGCATGCTCGTAGGCCCAGATTTTTACAGCAATGAAGTGTAAAATTATATACTTTAATTTATAAATGCGTATGACTATTTATATCTTCTACATATTATTAGTAATTTTTTTAATGTATATTTTTATAAATAATAGGAGAAAAAAATATTAAGAAAATAAATGTTGACAGCTAATAATAAACTTGAGTTTGGGTTGTGGGCAAAATGGAAGTGTGTATATATATGTATATATAAGAGTATTAATATGTTGTGAAAAGAATTACAATAATTATTAACATTTATTTAATAAATTTAAAATTTGAAAAACAAAACTAAAAAAATTAAATGTTTTGAAGGGGTAATTAGTATTATCTTTTACAAACCAAATTTAATTTTAAATATAAAAAAATTGAGAAAAAACATTAAATTTTATGTCCAAAATCAGTATTAACAATTGTAAATAAAGTCCCATTTACAGAGTTTTTGATAAAAATTTGACCACCTCGCCCCTCTCCAGAGGTAGGCCGAGAAGGGTGCTATAACACGTAAGCTGTTGTGTCCGCGTCCGCATGCGTATATATTTCATAGACAACACATACATAGATATGTATATATATATGCCATAAACTGTTATACACGTCATACATACATACATATAATATATGCTACACTCCAATTTGATTCCCATATTCGAACCACTCAGAGAGTCTTATTAGGCTCAACAGTCGCAACGATTATATTCAAATTCAGAGTAAGATCATAATCGTCTCAATTCGCTGCCAATGGCGTCTCAGAGCGTGGTTGGTTTCGTTGGCTTGGATGATTTGAGCTTGGAATTGGCCGCTTCTCTGCTTCGCTCTGGCTATGCAGTCCAAGCTTTCGAGGTTAGTTTTCGCTTCCAATCTCTGCCTTTTTCTTCTTCTATTTTTGCTTCTCGGTCTTTTCAGAATTGAATTTGTTAATATGGCACTTCTTTACAGGGAGTTGAAAAATGTAGTACATTTTTTTAAAAAATAAATACCACTTTTTAATGTGAAAGGACATAAATATTCTCAGTGTTTGTGATACATCTTTTTATGATTTATATAATTTTCTTGTCAAGATGAATATTCTGAGATTTAACATCGTAACCGTTAGAGGGAGTTAATCGTACTAATTGAACTCAATCAATGAGATTAAGTTTCTTAGGTTGGGGTAAAAAAAAAAAAAAAAAATTAGTAGCAAGGACTTGATCTGGACTTGTTTGGCTCTGGACCTAATACAAGATTCAAGTAATGAGAATCCAAGTATAAGGGGCATTTACGTCATTGGGTTAAGAAAAAAACAAAAAAACAGAGTGCATTTATAAAAAAAGTTGAGTGACATTTTATCATTTCCCTATTTTAAATTGCTTTCCCTAATTTTGTAGAAAAGGTAAATGTATCAAAAAAAGGAACAAAAACAATTGTGTATGCAGATTCTGGAAACTGGTGTACAGTTGGTTGTTAGTGAGAATTAAGAATGCACAGGATTATGTTTTGGTTATATTAAAGCTAAAACAATATCTTGATAGACTAGGCTGTTTGATTGAGTACAAGTGGTCAGAACACTTTATTTAGTTGAAAAGAAGATAAGGGATTAAATTCTTTGAATGTAAACATTAAGAGGCCTATGAAGAACAAACTTGAAGGATAAAGAAATTTGGTAGTTTGGTTTTGCATCAATATGGGGGCTTCATAAGCCTTCTAGTTCTTTTGAAAGTTTTGAATGATTTTGGTACTTCAGTTATCCTATAACTCTTTATTTTATATAATCTTTTAACATATGGAAGTACTATCATTGAATATTTGTTCTGAGTTTCAGTAGGATCGTAGTTTGTGGATCTCAAGATTGAGAAAAAGGAACTTTTTATTTATTTTTATATTATTGACGCAAACCCATTATTTGAACAGCCTCTATTAATGCTGTTTTTCTTTCGGTAACTTTATTGCTTTCAAAATGCTAACCATACATTATGTTTAACTCGAAATTTAATGCTTTTTTACTTTATTAATTTCAAAATGCTAACCATTCTTTATGGTTAATTCCAAATTTGTCTCTATCTCCTACAATTGATCTGGTATTCCTAGAATTCATAAATGTTATGGCACTCACTTGTTTATCAACTGTTGGTGTTTGTAAGGAAAATTTCTGACTTGATTGGAATACTTCATTTGAAATAATAACAGTGACAAACACATACTTCTGGTGTATATCCAATTTGAAGCTGAAATATTAATTTCTTATGTCCATAAATTACATATATGAATATGTTTTCCTTTGTATTTGTACACTCTGCGTATATTTGTTACATTGTTGACAGGTTTATAGTAACTGTAATTATTTTCTGGTTAGCCGTAATTTTAATGTTAGATTACAATTGTTTCTTCTGCAGACATCCAGTCCTTTGATGGACGACTTTTCAAAGCTAGGTGGAACAAAATGTGGTAGCTCTATAGATGAAGGGAGAGGTGAAACACAATGTTGTATTTTTGTTTTTCTGATTTTTGGTAACTCTTTTTAAGACACTGCTTTTGGTAGAACGAGTAGTGTTGACTTAAGGATTATTTTTAATTCCATCAGCTTCCATTTATTAATGTCTCTAAACTTGTATAAAGTTAAACCAATTTCCAGTTCATAAGTGACTAAGGATAAACCCTTAGGGGAAGTTAAGAACTTGGGTCTCTACTGAGTCTAAAGAGTGTCATTTCATGTTTGACCAAGTAAATTCCTTCTTGCAATTTCTCTACTTTTCCATAATTTACAAGCGTGTGTTCTTTTATGGAGTGTGTTCCTATGCTCAAGACCTCAAAATTGACTCTCTGACACTTTCTTCCCTCATTTTTTTTGCTTGCAGATGTTGCAGCTTTGATTGTATTGATATCTCATGCAGATCAGATAAACGATATTCTTTCTGGTCACGAGAGTGCTTTAAGAGGTTGTTATGAATCTTCTTAACACAGATTTTAATTTAATAATTGGTCCACTTGGTTAATGTACAAAAATATAAACATCTTTTTCTGGACTTGCAGGGTTGCAAAAGGATGCAGTAATCATTATTCGTTCTACCATATTACCTGCACATATTCAGAAGCTGGAGAAGCATCTTACAGGCAACTTATCTCTTTATATTATTTGTTCTATATGGCAATTTTTTTGATAGGCCTTCTCAAAAATTTTGGTCATTGGGAAATGGAGGCATTGCAAGGGTTCATGAAGGAAACATTGCATCACTCAAAGCTGGTCGATGTTAGTTTAGTAATTAAGTATAACATTGTCTAAATCTTTTGGGAGTTCTCTTTAAGTTTTGGTCATTAGGAAATCAAGGCATTGTAAGGATTCATAAAGAAAACATTGTCTAAATATTTTGGAAAAATTACATTGACTTCCCTTGAAGGTTTGTCATAATTAGACTGATCTTCCCTATATTTTGGATAATTTCACTGGCCTCCCCTGTAAGGGACAAGGACATCCGTCAAACTATGACAAACCCTTGCAATGCCTCCAACCTTATTTCTAATTATGACAACCTTAGTCTAACCTGACCAGTCCATAACTCATCAACATCATCATCATTGCCTTTATTTTTTATAGATGGTGCCGGCCACATAGATTCCCTTTTTTCATTCTCCTGTTATAAGCCATTTCTTTCATTAGATTTACCTTTTGTAAGTCATTTCTTATTACCTCATTCCATGTTATTAGTTTTGGTGGACCTCTTTGTTTCTTGCCTTCTATAGAAACCAATCTTTCCTTTCTTACCGGCACATCAAGAGGTCTATGTTGAATATTTCTATACCATCTAAGTCTAGTTTCTTCACACCTAAGGAGATAACATTTAGAAAAAAAATCAATTTGTGTTTTGTTCATGCCACTCTTAAATGTAATTGAATGCTAGTTAAATTATATGCCTTCACAGTTTTTAAGAGCGTTTCACCTATTTCATTTCTCTTTATAAAGCCATATTCTCTATGAATACGTGATCATCCTGTTTGATCAACCCTTAAATGTCCATTAAGTCATTTCATATGAATATACCTTCATGACTAGGTATATTTTGTATCATTTCATCTATTGACTGTCAGAATGCCTTCTGTATATCCTCACCTACTGCCCCTTGTGGAGCATATGCACTTCTTATATTCAATATTTATTTGCATCCAATACAAGTTTAATAGCTATTAATATATCTCTGTCTTCTAACTTCTATTATTTTCTCTCTCATATATTGATCTACAAGTATGTCTACGCCATTCTTATAGTTATCATTACCACCTGCATAAAAAAAGTTTATACCCTTTCCTGATCTCTCAAGCATAACCTGACCATCCGAGCCTAACCCGAGCTCAAGAAAATAAGCTTGGATTAGGTCCTCCAAGATGGGTGTGAGCTTGGATTGAGGGTTTGATACCTTGGATAAGATTAGGTTGAATCCTCAACCTGCCCTACTCACTAGAGTTGCACCCCATTTTTTTATGAACTTTCGCAGTTTAAAATTATTTTGATTAGATTTTGCCACTTTCACCCCAATTTTTGTTCTGCTTTCCACAATGCTATGATATGTTGGTTAGTATGAGTTATTAATGTAGGATATTAAATCCTAATTTTTTTATTACATGCCTACATAGGGCCATTGCACAATCTCTTAGTGCATAATAATGGCAATTTTTAGGTCTGTTTTCAGCCAGTAATGCCAACAAAGACAGGGCAATGGCCAATCATGCCTTCAGGAATTTAGTGTTAGTACATAACACCATTCCCATACTCCGGCATAGTAAAAGAAAAAAGAGAAAAAGAAAAGAAAAGAATCCAGCGGTAGCTAAGCTTAGCAAAATTTGCATCTAAATTGAATTTGTTTGAAGTCTTTTAATATTACTTGGTTGTACTCTTGCAGAGGACTATGGGAGAACTTTTATAGTTGATGCATATGTCTCTAAGGGAATGTCAGACGTTTTGAATGGAAAACTCATGGTAAGATTTCATTCTTAATCTTTTATAGATGTGTATGTAGAGGTCCGCTTGTCTTCTTTCCTTAGTTTCTAGTGTGTAGAGTGCTGATTTTTTTTCAATGATCTTCAGATTATTTCCTCAGGAAGGTCAGATTCCATTTCTAGGGCAAGGCCTGTTCTTTCAGGTACAGTTCGTACAGTTTTTACTTGGACACATTTGATGGGGAATCACTTATATAATTATTACTCTTGAATCTATTTATATCATTCATTAGTGCAACTTTTATGTTCTGTGAACAGCCACATGTGACAAATTATACGTTTTTGAGGGTGAGCTTGGCGCTGGAAGGTCTGCTTTCTTCCCGTCTCCTTGTCATGTCTAGAATGATGTTAAATTGAATATTCTTCATACAAAATTTCATATTATTATATTGACAAATGATGAAAAACTCATGTAAAAAAGTTCAAGTTCTTGCCTGACATACTAATTAAGATCATAAATATAATTGTATCTTGGTTGTGCCACTTTAAAACAAAGTTTATTGGTATTAGGGATTATAATATGGCATCTAAAGGCCAGACTTTTATGCTTTTGACATCTGCTTTTCTCCCATTGCAGTAAAATTAAAATGGTAATCAACTTGCTTGAGGGCATTCATTTAGTTGCTTCTGTTGAGGCGATTTCTCTTGGTGTTCAAGCTGGGATTCATCCAATGATACTCTACGACATCATTTCTAATGCTGCTGGAAATTCATGGTGATTGCATTAATTGTTACCACTAAATAGTTCTTTTTTTAATGATTATATTTTCTGTTCAAATAAGTGCATCATAGAAGATCGCTATTAAGCATTCTGAAAAATTATAGTAATTAGGTGTTAACATTCTTGTTGCTAGTCCAAATGGTCGGGTAATGCATCTCTCAGCCAGGTGTTATTTAGTTAGAGATCAGGTTCTCATTTCTCATTGTGGGTTCATATACCTTTAGATTTTGATTTTTATGTTAATTTTGGGCATGGTCAAAACTGAATTGAAACCTCAAATTTTCAATAATGTTCAGTTTGTAGTAATGGCTCAAATCATAGATCAAGTGCCAAAATTTTATAGTTTTGTTGAATCATTTATCCCTTACAGTTAGTCAGTTGAATGAGACCAAATACTTCAATTCGAAAACAGAAGTAGTAAAGAAATCAACAAACACACAACCATATCAAGCTATACTTCACGTGCCTACATTTATTGAGGAGAGGTTGAAAAAGCTAATTGTCTCTGAGATTGGGCTAACAAACCATAGCACGCCTTACATCTGTCAATTTCAAAACTCAATGCCTTAACATAGTCTTGGTTGATGCCTGCAGATAATATGTGAAAATTGAGTGTTTTACAGTACTAAAAATACTCTTGCCACTACAATCACACTTCTGGAATCACTTCTGGAATCCTACGAACCCTCAAGTGGAATATTGCGCTTCCTAACCAACAAAGCAGGGTTATAGGTTACCACCAAAGGCTGTAGCCTAGTGGTACTTCCTCACCTACCAAAATAGAAGGTTGAGGGGTCAAGTCCCTGTAGGGGCATTGTGGGGGTGCGAGTGTGTTTCTTGCCAATTGGAAAAGTAGGATTATAGGTTAACAATATTAAGATGAAAATGGGACATCTATGTTAATAAATTGCAATCATATGTGTGCGTCTTTATTTCTAGCTGTATCTTATTTCATAAATATGTGCTAATTGTTTGAGTCTCTTATTTATTGTTTATGATAACTTGAAAATTATTTGCTAGCACCCTATTGATTTAAATGAGCATATATCTGGCCCCTTGACTAGTAAATACATGAGGTTTATAAAAGAAAATATTTCAAAATTTCTTTTAATTTTGATAATTTTTCCTTGAACTTTCATAATTGCAAAGCCTTTTCCTCTTGATGATGACCATAACTATCTGCCAAAACTTTAGAAGAAAAACTGCTATAATTGACTACTGGATTATAGGGGATGCCCAGTATAATTAGTTTGGACAGAGTGTGAGATATTTTGGCTTCTTAGTGTCTGATTGAGCTAGGACCTGAGCTCTTCACATTTTGTGAACATTTGATATCATTGCTACTTCATTTTTTGGGGAAAGAAGAGGCTTAAGATATTTTTTGGAATCTTAGATAACTTTTCCTGCAAGTGTGGCAATAAATACGTAAAAAAGAAAAAGAAAAAGAAAATGACGTGGCAATGACACATATTAACCCTGTTGCTTGAGTGCTGGACAGGAGCAATGATTGCTTGGTGAACATTGAATATATCAATGGAAATTGTTCTTTTGACTTCAATACCTATACGTCTGGGGCCAAACTAGTTCACATACTTCGGCATTTCATTGTCTATTCAGCATCTCTCCTCAAGCACGTAGGGTGCTCTGTGTATTGGGTCTCTGTGCGTGTGCACACGTGTCTGTTTGTGTGCCTGTGTATATTAATTCATCAATTAATTAATGCTTTGTTAAGTTGAGTTGTGTATTTATGTATTAACTCGAGATGCTATAAATTAGCTTTTCATGAAGTTTTTTTTTTTAAAAAATAGTTTTTGAGCATTTTTCTGTTTTTTCTTTTGTGCTTTCTGTTGTACACCATATTGTGCCCTTCCAAATTGACATTGACATTTCCTCATTTTTACTATTCTTGTTCTTTCTCTTTTTTGGGTTCAATTTTGCAGGGTTTTCAAGAATCATGTTCCCCAATTGCTAAAGGATGGCAAACATCATTTCCTGAATACTTTTGTTCAAAATGCAGTAAGATTCCTTTGGGTTATGTTTAGGTTAAGTTGCTTGAATGTTCTATAAAGAACTTCTCCAGTTTTAAATTTTGATGTTAACTTCAATTAGTGATGTTGGGTGACACTGTCTTAAAAGTGTTAGTGAATCCTTTCATTCCATCTATTCTTTTGTATCTTGTGAAAGATTTCAATAGCTATGTTGTTAGGACATAGGACCACCTATCAAATTATGTGTCTCATGCATACCATATAAAAACTTTTTATAAGTAATGAGCAATGACCTTTTCTTGCAGAGGTTATTGCATATGCATTGATGCTTTTGTTTGGATTGATCAGGAATTCTGTAGATTATTAATTTGCTCAGTTTCTTTGCGAGAAAATTTAGTTTATAACACTACGATTCTGGAATATGTATCTTGTTCTAGCCCTTAATCTGGAATTATGTTATCAAGCTCACATGTCTATTATTACTTGAAAGCAATTTATGGTATCTAGGGGAATAAAGGAAGGAAGGAAAAAGAAGAAAAAGAAGAAAAAGAAGTCATAACAAATTGAAGGAAAAGTCACAAAGGGCTTTCTTGGTTAGAGTAATATATGTCTGGATTGCCCTAAAATTAGAGCAACATTTAAATAGTATTAAAAATGTTAATAAATAAGTTGGAAAAGTAGTAAGATAAGTTAAATATGAAGCATACGATAATTTCAATCCTAAATTAGGCACAAAAGATGGGTAGAAAGTATATGTACACTTGCTGAAATAAGGCAGAAAAAAGCAATAGATTTTAGTTAGATGAAATGCATCAAAAATGAAGATTTAAGGGTTTTAGTAAAAGATGATGAATTTGAAGAAAGATGAAAAAGTTATTTTGAGAAATTGTTAAATGAAAATCATATAGGAAGTTCAGGCTTAGAGGAATATAGTAAACTAGGGATAACATAATTTTCAGTAGGATCGAGGAGTGCAAGGTTAAAATTGCATTAAGAAAGATGAAATCAGGAAGGACTTTATGCCTAGATCGTATATTGAGGTTTGGGAGTGTTTAGGGGTTGATGGGTATCTTGAGTAATAAAATTGTTAAATAGAAATAATAAGAACTAAGAATGTCTGACGAGTGGATAAAGTAACATACAAAGTTGTACTAATTATAGTTGTATTAAATTGAGTTATACTATGAATATTTGGAAGAGAGTGATTGAAGAATGACTAAGATGGAAAACTATATTGTTGAAAGTCAATTTGATTTCATGCGGAGAGGTCCACAATGGAGGCTCTTTATTTGTTGAGGAGAGTAATGAAAAGATATTGAGAATAGAAGAAAGAGCTTAAATGGTTTTTGGCACAACAAACGCAGCGAACCCAAGCAAGAATCACGAAACACGACATAAAGTACACGCCATATACAAAGAACAAAAAGCTTTAGTGTGGTTCGGCAAAGCCTACATCCATGGTGAAGATCTGGCGAAAGTTTTCATTATGCAAAAATCTGGAGATTACAAGTTTTAGCCTCGAAACCCTAGCTCTCGTTCTTACTCTCTTTTCTGTGATTTCCAGTCTCTCAATATCGCGCTCCAAATCCTAAACTTCCTTATATATCGGGCTACAAGAGAGTACTAATTAGGGTCCACGACCCACAAGCAAAAACTGGTCAAAAAGCTCATCCAATGGATCGTTGGGTCGCAACGCGATCCGTCACCAAATTTGGGCCACAACATCACAATTTTTTTTGATTTAGAGAAGGCCTATGATAGGGTACCCAAATGTCTAATATGGAGGGTTTTAGGGATAAATAGATTCACAAAAAGATCTATTGACGTCATAAAAGACATGTATGATGCACGTGTGACTGTAGTTAGGATAACCGTGGTGGAAACAAGTGAATTTTTAATTATTGTAAGCTTACATCAAGGGTCAACAATAAACTTACATCTTTCTGCCTTAGTTATGGATAAAGTCTGAGAGTAGCTATTTTGTAGTTTGTATCGAGTCCACCCCCTCCTCTAGTACAACTTAATGAATGTATTAGTACCTGCAATATTTTTAAGAATATGTTCCTGTTAAATCTTTTTATATATGTGAAATAAAAGCTATTTTCTACTAGTTTTTGCTAATCTCTGTGATTTAATTTCTTGCAAGGGGTCTTGTATTGTTGGAAGATGGCTCAAATAGGTTGAGCAATATATTCTTCATTTATTTATATATTTTTGATAAGCAATATATTCTTTATTTTTGAACCCTCATATATTATCCTCATCATTGTCTTCTTGATACCTTAACTTACCTTATTGAAGTTTACACGAGCCTAATGGACTTCTGTTTGAATTGAAGGGGATCGTTTTGGAAATGGCTAAATCATTTACATTTCCTCTGCCACTTTTGGCAGTTGCGCATCAACAACTCATAGCAGGTATGAATTATGGATATCATAGTTTCTCAAATCTATATTTTTAGCCTGTAGGTGACTCAATTATGCTTGGAGGGAACCTGGTTCCTGCTGAGTTGCTTTGAACATTTCCTCAACAGGCATTACACATGGTCGTGGGGATCCTGATAATGCCACATTGGCCAAGGTTGTGCTTATATTCGATGCTTTTTCTAGTACAAGTTGAATTAGCAAGTTTTTGTGTCTTGCTTTGATGCCATCTTACAAGGAAATTAATTTGTAAAATTCTTGGTCTTATGTTATTATCATTTTTGTAATTTTCCTTGTACACAACTATTCTTGCACAGGTGTGGGGAAAAGTACATGGAGTGAATATTATGGATGCAGCCAATGCGGAACCTTACTACCCTGAGGAACTGGCAAAACAAATTACTGCCACACCAACTCCTGTAAATCGAATCGGATTCATTGGTCTTGGAGCAATGGGATTTGGCATGGCAACTCACCTACTAAAATCAAATTTTTGCGTTACTGCTTATGATGTATGTTGCCATTTTCATGCAGTATTAGCAAAAGTTGTTTCATAATTTTCTAGATAGCAGTTCACTCCAAGTTCAACTAAATATTAAAATGGTCAGAAATAATGTCAACATCAGTGGGAACCAGAGCTGTTGATGGGTTTTCTTTCTTGCTTTCAGAAAATGAAAGTAATAAATACTAAAATGTCTTGCCATTTGTTGGAGTTAGAGATACAGAACTCTTGTGAACCTTGAATTAAATGAAGATTTTGCTCAAATCGTGTTCCAAAAAGGCGTAATGCCTCTTGTTTTTGTAATGGTTTCTCCTTTTCCAATTGTCTGTTTCCTCTTAAGGTCGAGATCGCATAATATGAGATAATCACCTGTTCAATTTTATCTCGTTGTGTATGTCTTGGAAACATGAACATAGAAATGGCTTTTCATTTGTATTAAGTATGTATATTTGTTATATGTTATATTATTGTAGTTATAAGTTTGTACTGCATGTATATGTTTATGTATTCAATATGAATTTTGGGTTCATTTTATTGTATAAGCAATTTCCGTATGATTCTACATGTGCGCACTTGTGTGTCTTGGAGGCTTTGAACATAATATCATACGTAATAATGTTGGAATTTTTTATGACTTCAAAACTAATGATATTTTCATCCTATTTGGATGGTAGGTCTATAAGCCAACTCTTTCCAGATTTGCAAGTGCAGGTGGCTTGATTGGGAGCTCTCCATCTGAAGTATCTAGAGGTAATTCTTGTCAAGGTCTACGTTTCAAGTTCCGTCAAGAGAACAACCACATTCTCTTTTTAAGTTCCATCAAGAGAACAACCACGTTCTCTTTTTGGACTAAGGAACCCACTTTCTTCTCTTATCCATGTTGTCCATACTAGGTTGATTTCCTCTTCAATGCAAATATAATCAAGAAAGAAGTGGAAAAGAAGAAAGAGGAGAGAAGAAACTAGAGTGGATAAAATGACTGCACATTAGAATGTCCTCTCTCTTTCTCTTCTCTATTTCCATTTTGTACTATAACTGTGAAACTTATGAACATATCCGCAGTTACTTTAAAGATCTACTGTAATAGCAAATCCTGGTATATGTAGATTGGTACATTGACTTCTTATCATATGTTTGTGGACAAATATACCCCAATAGTTAAATGATCTCTTTGCAGAGCAAGAAACATTATTAACACTTGTATACCTCCAGATGTAGATGTGCTTGTTATCATGGTAACAAATGAATCTCAAGCTGAAAGTATTCTATATGGAGATCTTGGCGCTGTTTCAGGTACAATAGTCAGTATCTCATTTAAAATGTCTTAAGTTTTGCTGATCTTATTTGTCTGTGTTACATAGTCCTTCCACCTGGAGCATCTATTATCCTTTCATCTACGGTTTCTCCTGCATTTGTGAGCCAGCTAGAGCGACGCTTACAAAGTAGGTTCTTCTATCTGACTTACACTTGCCCCTTGTTTTGTAATGCAGTTGGTAGTTTTAGCTTGTGCATTAGATATTAATATCATGAATTCATTTTATTCTTTACTATTATTTATTCTGTTATCTCCGTTTGTTTCCTCAATTTGTTCTCCGTGCTATTATTTTGGTCTTATGTTAGATCGATGTAGCTTGAAATCTGTTAAAGATAATTAATCACTATTGTCCCTGGAGAAGTTTTCATTTATGACTATTATTATTTTTATTTATTTATTTGAAAAGTAAAAATAACATTAAAAAAGGTGTTCAAGAGGGGAACGCGTCCCAATTACAAAAGTGGAACTGGGA
>JAOTQH010000008.1:5272159-5287130 GCA_025631255.1 Cornus kousa | reverse complement strand
ACCGTATCCTTTTTTTTTTTTTTTTTTTTTTTCAATATGTGCAACCACACTTAGAAAAATGCGCAATGCAATCTGAATTCTTTGATTATCTTAAGCTATTTGGAGGAGTCGCAGAAGATTTTGGTTGGACACTCGAGCTATTTTCATAAGGATGTTCGGCTCCAGGCAATTATTGCGTTGAAATGTGAGTAATCAGATAAAGTTACCAGGAAACACCAATACCATAGCAATTTTTGATTAATAATGCATATTCCAAAATATGGTGCACTTCCATTCTAGAACACAAACTTTAGCATTCCACGAAAAATGTCTTTATTTCTTCAGACTGGTCACTTTAAAATTGAAAATAAAAATAACTTACAGAATTAAGTCTTCGATGGATATTAATGGGAGAAGTGGAGAAAGCCTTAGTGAGAAGGAGCTCACTTAGAATCATCTGTTCAGATTCCCAGTGAGCTATATATCTTCCCTGCCATATTGTTTTCTTAAGGTCACGTATTATATTGCCGTGTAGCAAAATTACATGCGTTGTAGGTAATGCAGCACCAGATGTTTGCGTTATAGTTGTGATATTCTATATCAAGCTTAAGTTTGTATGTTATCTATGCCTGATTTAATCTTATTGTTTTTTTTGCTGACAAACTTTTTTAATTCCAATTGGTTTATGTCAAATTATAGTTTAGTTTATGACATTGGATTGTCCATCTTTAACATGCGTTGATCTCGTAAGAGCCTTCCATCTTTAACATGCGTTGATTCTTTGTGGTTATAGACTATTTAGAAATTTGGTGGATTGAAACATATATTTTTCAAGTATTTATTGTTTTATTGAGCATTTTTAATAATTTAAATAATATAATTTTTTGGTTTTAGTAAATAGGTCATTAAACGGGATACACGTGTAACCTGTTTAATAAATAGGTCGGGTAAGTATTGAGGGCGCATGTTTTATGAAACAATTTCTCTTCAACTCAGCCCTTTAGCCGGCATTTTATTGAGAATGCACTGAATTGGAGAGAGGGAGGGAGGGATTTGATTGTGCTATATGTGAGCTTGACCTTGGAAAGTCCCTGTGATGTGAATGCTGTGCCTCGGGAAACATTTGCCTGTGTGCCATCCCATCTCCTCTCTCTCGCTGTCTATCTCTGTTGTGTGCCCGAAATTTTGCAGCCAGTTTACTGCAATTTGTATTGGGCAAACTAATCAAAATTAAGGGTTCATTTATGATAAAGTATGAGTTTAAGTCCAAATAGTAGTTGCTAATTGTGTGTCTGCTAAGGAATTTGGGGTTTTGTGGACAATAAATGTCTAGACCAATATTTTCTTCTGATATATTGGTACAGAAATCTTCACAAAATACAGAGATAGCAATTGATAGTTTTCGTAGGACTGGTTTTGATCTGTTCTCACTCGTTTCTTTTTTATGGCTGTGTGAAGGAATAACCATTCACATAATATTTTTATCATGTAATAATAAATTTGAAAATTTGGTAGGCGAGAACTTTGCTAATTATGTTCCAGGAACTAAAGTTAATTTCACAAGTTTACTTGAAATGGGCATTTGAAGAAAAACAAAGGGTAAAGTAATCTCTTATTTCATTAATTCTAGAAATTGTAGGATACAAAGAATTTATAGTAGAAAAATACAACTAACCTATAAGTAAATCTCCTTAATTCTAGCAACTAATTACAGGAAAGAAGATCAAATCTAATAACTAACAGATTTGAAAATAAAAAAAATCAAGTAACCAAATCTCCTACTTTCTATATTCACAAATTCAACTTAACTAACATAAAAATCTCTTCCCTAGAAAATAGGGATCTAAATCCGGAATTCAGCAGTTTCCTTTTTTTGACACTTCGTGGTCACGAGACAGACACACCGACATGCTGCGGGTACCGCATGGGCACGTTGCAGAAACTGGATACTTGTGATGGTGAAAATAAAAGATAAAACAAGAGAATTATAGGATCCTTACCTGATAAATCTACGCATGTTGACAACAAACTAACAATTAATTGCCAATTCTGTGAAGATTTGAAACAATAAAAAAGAAACTTATAAAACTTAATCAAAGCAGAAGTAGCCATTAAAATCCTTACTATGAACTCGTCGTTGTCAATGTCCTCCTCTTACATGTCTGATTTGAATGCCTTAATGAAGTCGGCCAGCTTGGTAAAGAATAAAGATGCTGCCGGACCAGTGAAGACTCATTACCATTGGGTTTCTCAGAGAAGGAGGGATACAACTTCCAAGTTTTTCTTTCCTCTTACTGTGAAAGAGGGCAAAGGGGGTGTGGGAGAAGGAGTTCTAAAGGAATAGAATATTTCGTCTACCAAGCAGGACGTCCAATGCTGTAGTCTAATTGAAGAATGTGATGTTGTCGCCCGAAGTTTGTTTCGGCCCAAGTGATGTTGCGACCCAGTTTTGGCCCAAATTTTTTTGACCTGGTTTTCTATTGTGGACCTTGGACCTTGTTTAAGGACTCTTTTGTAGCCCAGTATATAAGGGCGTTTTGGATTTGGAGTTGAACATGAGAGAACACTGAAAACCGCAAGAAAGAGAGAGAGAGAGAGCTAGGGTTTGGGGGCTGAAACTTGTAATCTACTGATTTTCTTACGAGTGAAATCTTTTGCCGAATCTTCACTATGGACGAAGGCTTTACCCCAAATCACGTAAATATTTGTGTTCTTTGTTTGTGGCGAGTTTTCTTTTTTGGTTGATTCTTGATTTATTCTTGGTTCACGGCGTTTGTCGTAACAAAGACTTTCAACATGGAGTGGTCGTTCACACTGTTCTGGTTGAACACTTTAGTTGCTTTGTCGTGTTTTGAAAATACACCTAAATTTTGGGGCTAGGGTTTCGGTTTGTCGACACCTCTTTGTTTTGCTTTTGTGTATTAGAAGATTCCGAAGTGACAGTAGGAAGCCCTTTTATCAAATTTTGGGTAAGTCAGGGCCCGTCTCCCTTTTGACCCAACCCTAAACCGGGTTGAGTTTTAATTTTTCTCCACTAACCTGCTCCTACCCCAAATAATCCCTCCTTAAACCCTTTCTAATTGGAATGGGTTATGTAGGTTACCAAAAACAGGTTGAGTTGGCATATCTACTCGACATGGTTTGGCCACCATCATTTAGGGATTGGCTCCGATAAGTTTCTTTGTGATGCTGGAGTGGATCAGTTGAGGTTTTTGTGGTGTGTTCTGGCCTGTTTCCAAGTCGTCTCAGGGTTAAAGTTCAACATTGGAGTTGGTTCTAATCGGAGCAGTCAACAGTGTTCAGGACTTAACAAATATTCTTGGGTGTGGTGTTGGCATACTCTTGATATCCTATGTTGGTGAAGCTGTGAGCAGTAGCAATAAGCAGTTGTCTTGCAACTTTAGCAGTGGTTTACACGAAGGAAAGGGATTTCCAGCAATAAACAAGCAGAAAAAATAGAGAGATAAAGCAATAGAATCAAAGTGGAACTCCACCAGGTTGGGAAAAACTCGACCCTGGCTAGTTGGCTAGCGGGCCCGATTAGTCTTGGATAGCCTCGTAGATGCTCCTGCATCAACTCCACCAGGTTGGGAAAAACTCGACTCTGGCGAGAAAGCCTTTACAACTTCAGCATATATTTCTGGATACATGTACTGTCACTAGTAGGTTTACTCAACCATTTCACTAGAAACCGCCTATACTGGTTGCCCCTCCTTGATTTCACCTCTTTAACATCCAATACATCTTCAACATCTGGTTGCACTTTTGGAAGGTGCTTGAGTTGTGCCTTTGTTGAAACTGGTTCCCAATCAAATCCTTCAAACAAATACAAATCAGACACATCGAAGATTGGGCTTATTTGGAGGTGGCAGCTCTTTCATGTACGCATTTGAGCTAATTTTCTTCAGCACCTTGCATGGCCCAAACTTCTTTGACTTCAGTTTATGGTAAGTGCCTTTTGGGAATCTGTCTCGCCTCAAATGCACCAAAACCATGTCACCCTCTTCAAAATCTTTGGCTTTCCGGTGTTGATTGGTTGTAGTTGCATATGATTTATTACTAGCCTTTTTCGCTGCCCTTACTTCTTCGTGCACTTTTTTTATGTGATCTGCAAATACCTCTCCATCATCACTCATGGTAGCGGAACTAGATCAAGAAAATGCTGAGGTTTTAGTCCATAAGCAGCTTCAAAAGGTGTCTTCTTTGTAGATTTATTCACGGAATTATTGTATGCAAATTCAAATTGCGGAATAATTAAATCCCACGCCTTCACATTGCTTCAAACAAGGCATCTCAGCATATTACCCAAACTCCGATTTACTACTTCAGTCTAACCATCTGTTCAAGGATGGCATGTGCTAGAGTATTTTAATTCAGTCCCAAACTTTCTCCATACAATCCTCCAAAAGTGTCCCGTGAACTTGACATCTCTATCAGAAACAATAGAAGTTGGCACGCCATGTAGTCTCACCACTTCTATGAAGAATAAATCAGCTACATGTGTGGCATCTGCAGTTCTAGAACATGGAATGAAATTTGCCATTTTGAAGAAATGGTCCACCACAACAAAAATATTGTCATGGCTCCTTGCTGTCTTTGGAAGTCTCAAAACAAAATCCATGCTAATATGAAACCCAAGGAGCTTCTGATTCTGGTAAGGGTGTGTATAAACCTGTGTTTTGTGAACTTCCTTTCCCAAACTGACAAATCTGACACCTCTGAACCAGCCTATTCACATCTTTGTAAATTCCAGGTCAATAATAAACGATCAGCCATCATCGCCATTGTCTTATCCCTTTCAAAATGTCCTCCTAACCCATTTCCATGAAGTTCTCTAATAATTTGTTCACGTAAAGATCCCTCTGGAATGCACAACAAGTTTCCTTTAAACAAATACCCATCATGCATTCTAAATGGCAGCATCTTCCAACCTGCAGGGCCTTGAAGTTCAGCAACTACAGAGCTGAAATGTGGATCTGCAACATACTGATTTTTCAACTCCTCAAACCCAGTAACTTGTTTAAAAAAATTGATTTGTCAGGTGCTAAATGTCGTTATTCCACCTATGATTTAGAACTGGTGGGAATCTAAGAATCCAAACACATCCCAAATACGTGAGTTGAACGATTGCTAGCGTGTAGGACCCACAAAGTGGCACCCACAATCTTCAATATATATATATATTTTTTTTAAAAAATTGGTTGTATTTTATTGTCTTTATGCGTTGAAAATGGTTGTTTTATTTGTAAATAAATTGATTTTTAGATTGTGTTGATTGACAGGGAAATTGGGTTTGATTGGAATTGGTGATAGTGATAAAAGGAGGGAAGAGATTGGAAGGGAAATGAGTACACCAGGCAAAGTAAAACAATCAAAAAAATCGAAGGCTTCGTCGTCTCTTATGGACAGAATGCTGGGTCTGCTCAGAATTCGAATTCGAAAAGGTATAAACCTCGCCGTTCGCGACGTCCGCAGCAGCGATCCTTACGTCGTCGTCACGTTTGGCAAACAGGTCTCTCTTCTTTCAATCTATCAACCTTTTCTTTTCTTGCCTTTTTTGGTTCTTATTTGCGTTTGTTTTTGGTTTATTTGGTCGTGCTTTATATATATATATATGATTTGATTGCTTGATGATCTTGGGTTTTTGTGATTCTTCACTATACATGAAGCTGGGTCTAGAAGGGTTTGTAGCATCAAATAATTTGTACATTTTCTGATCCATCATTTGAGATTTGAATGTTTCTTTTGGCAGAAAAGTTCATATCTTTTAGGAGCAACCTATAGATAGATATAGCTTTCTGATTGAGCTAAATTTTAGACTAATGTTTATTTCAAAAAAATGTTCTATTAAGTCAATAACTAAGATATTTTGAAATCCTCTTTTAATTACAAGAATGAGATTCTAAGTGTTGTCGTTACATGAATTGGGAGAGGCTAGGAAGAAATTAAGCTGAGGTATATTTGGTTTTTCATCGACGCTGCCAAAAGGGTAGGACCGGTTCCGGTCTTCCCCTTTAGACGGCAGCAGCCCTAGGTAAATGGCCCTTATCTATACCAACCATTTGCTGCAACTGGGAGGGAAAAGAAAAGAAATGATAGCGTTAGTTGTGAATAAAAAGAAAAGGAAGATGATAATGTTAATTTCTCCTCATGTTTGGATAACTAAGGAAGGATGAGAAAGGCAAAACAGTGATACCCCCTTCAATCATGTTTTAAAATGATAGCGGGGAGGAAGGGGAAAAAAATTAATGGAAGAATTGTTCATGGTGGTTTCTAACCAGCACACGGGGGAAGATTGGTTAATGCCGGGGGTCTAAAAGTTGGTCTGGGATGCTGAAAAAAAATCGATGAAGAATCTTTATGTGATCAGTGGTTGTGATATTATATTTGGTCTTTCCTTGTGAAGATTCTTTCTAGCTGCAGTAGAAGACTTACATTGCAATTAGGCAGCTCTATTTTGCCTTCCACTATGGTTTCCGTTGTGGCATTACACCTAGTGAGTGCAAGTTGGGGTCAGGAGACTAAAAATTTGAGCTTAAAAGGCAATTATGTGTTCTTTTTGCTAGATTCATCCTTCTTTAGGGTCTTAAGTCAATCTGTCATCCATCTAGGAATGTTAGATAGTAGAACATGTTGGTGGAAGTAGCTTTTTTAGTTGTCAATGCGTTTCAAGGAACTCAAATATTGTAAGTGTTAAGAAAGCATTGAATATTTTAAGCTCCTTGTCTATTATGTCTAGTGTTGCTTAATGACAAAGATAAGATTTTGCCAATATGCATTGCATTCAATAATATTGCTATACATGGAATTAAAAGTTGGGTATTTCCTTAGATTCTAACTTCTACTTCCATAATTATACTCCTAGAATATTTAAATTTATTTGTGGACATTTGATCAATGTCTACTTAAGAATTATTTTCTTCGCATTTTAGAAGTGATTATTATGTTTTTGACACTGAATATGGCTTTTTTTCTTCTCTCAAAAATAGACTAAGTACTTCAGATGCCTATCAGAGAGTCCCCAGACACTAGTTTTGAGATTTCTGGTCGAACATTATTTCTTGTTAATCATTCAACTTTTATTCAATATACTTGTTGTCTAAGTTGCCAACTTGCCATTTACCACACATGACACGATTGAAATCCATGAGTTGTCCCCTAGATGGAGAACCTCACAGCTACTGTGTTTGCATTCAAGAGGTAAAACAAAAGGAGTCAAACTGAGTTGACTGCTCTCTCTTATTTTCAACGGCTCAACAAATGCCTTCTTTCTCCTCATATGAATGTCAACTTTTATGCAGAAACTGAAGACTCGTGTTATCAGGAAGGATGTCAATCCTACTTGGAATGAAGACTTGACTCTTTCTGTTTCTGATCCTAATATTCCAGTCCATCTGGTAAGTTTACTAATTACTTTCCATATGACATAAAACTCTATTTGATAGAGAATAGGGATCTTTTATGCTGTTATAAGATAGATTCCCTATTGTTTGTGAAGTATTCTACATGCTTGTGGAAGACAAAAATGTTAATGGATGACAAACAGTGACAAGATTTATTGTAATTTGCTTTTCCTGGTCCGATGTTTTTCATTCTAAAAATATGTCCAAATGATTCTTCAAGCTGCTTCGTACCACTGCTTTGCAGTACTCAACAAAATGAGGACCTTAGGATGAGTACTTTACAGATTTTTACCTCATAAAGTTCTATGGAACTCCCAATATGATTTTTGGAGCTAGGTTTGAAGTCTGACATATCAATCCAAGCATCGAATTTTCCCCTTTTTAATTTCCTTGGAGACAAGCTCTAAATTGATCAGTATTTTAATAGTTTTGTACTTCACAATTGTGATGATTTTCCTGTTAACAAACTTAAAAATATTCAGAACTAAACTATTTGATGTGTTGGTTCATAATCCTAGCACCCAGACTTGCCAAATGTTGCCGGTGGTTCCTTTTAAATTGCTAAGATTCTGTTTCAACTGAGAAAACAGTCCTCTTTCCATCAGGGCATCAGACACCATCCAACAGAAGGGAATTACAAACAAGAAATTATTATTATTATATTTTCCTTCCCGAAGTTGGTGCTATGAACTTCAAATGCTTCTAAAGAATTCAAACAAATTCGATGTTCATAACACTAACATTGAAACATTAAGATAGACTCAAGGAATTGCTTAAACAGCTCTGCTCATATAGCATGATCTCTTCTTAAACTTTCACTATTATCCTTTCATGATTTTCCATTCCTAATGTTTGTCATCTTTCGGCGTTCTCAGACAGTGTATGACCACGACACATTCAGCAAAGATGACAAAATGGGAGAAGCTGAGTTTGACATCGTAGCATTTGTCGATGCCTTGAGGATGGATATGGAAGGCCTACCAGATGGCACAGTAATTACAAGAGTGCTGCCATCGAAAAAGAACTGCCTTGCGGAAGAAAGCTGCATTACATTTTCAGGCGGTAAGGTTGTCCAGAATATGTGCCTCAGATTGAAAAATGTGGAATGTGGTGAAGTGGAGCTCCAACTGCAATGGATTGACCTTCCTGGCTGCAAGGGGTTATAGAGTTCATGACTGATCTTTTTTTTTTATGGTTCTTGTCATTTTCCATTGTCTGTCTATAGCCTGGTTTTAAGCTTTCTACCACCATTTATTGTGTGAGTTCCATTGTGGGGTTTGTTTATAAACAAGTAATACATACCCGTCTTTGTATAAAAACGTGCCCATTCGAACAGTCCGTAGCTCAGTATATGAAGTTGGACAATTTTGTTTTGTTTTTTTGTTTTTTTCCCCCTTTCTCCTGTCATTATAAATAGTCTCATAGATTTATTATTATTATTATTATTTTTGCAACAAACAGTCTCAATTTACCAAAAGTTGCAAGTAGTGTAACGCTGCAATTCTGATTTTAAAATGGTCACTTGACAGATGGGTTCGTTATTTTGACGAAAATATCCTTTTTAAAAAGTAAATGAGTATATTAAATTTTCAAAACAACAGCAGAAATTTTTTTAAAAAAAAAAAAAAGAACCAAAAGGAGCTAAAGTTGGATTGACAAGAATGGGCCGAACTATTAATCAGTACCATATATGGAAGCCCAATCTGTTTGGGTTTGTGGTTGAACAAATTCCCCCTGGTAAAGGGGGACATGGATGACAATTCAATTAGTCGGTGAGGGTATGTGCGCCCACCTCATTGGGACCAGGTTGCAATGAGCTAAACGAGGAATGGGGCTTTTTCCAGTAGAGAAAGGAAACACTCATGAGTGACTCGGTGCGTGTGTGTGTGTGTAAGGGGTGGTGTGGGGAGGGTTTCCATTGCATAGAAAAGTAACCCACTACCAGTTCACTTACAAGATACACTAGAAGGTAAAGTTTTGAAAATAAAAACTTCCTTGGCCTGTATTCTCGATTAATGCAGCCTCAGATGGTATGCTTCAATTGTCGATTTTAGCATTGAGATTCTCGATTATGAGAGTTAGTTGTGAGAAGAAAAAGAAAAGAAAAGAGTCAGTGAACCACCCTTTTCTTGTCGATAGTTATTTAGGAATTATTGTAACACCATTTGATGACTCATTATTAAAAATTCATTCTATGATAAGGTGAGTAAATAAAATTTCTATTGGGGTTGTATCATTTGTATATTTTAGTACTATAAATTGGATTTTAGTGTAAATTCAGTGCATAATTGCAATGACAATAGAATTAAATTTTAACTTTATCCAATAAATAGAGTCACTGAACGACTCTCTTTCCCTTGGGGCCATCCTTCACAGATTTTCCCAAATTAGCTCGACACTCAGTTTTGAAGCATGTGATTGCAATTTGCAAATCATTTATAGTCCAAAGGTGAGAGTGACCTGAAAAAGAAGGAATAAAATAATATTTAATCTGTATCCGACCTGAAGTGATGAAGCTGAGAAATGTAATAATGGGCTTGGGTCTACATTTTGTAACAGAAACTACAATTTGGGTCACTTTTCCTCACCACTTTAGGCCCATCCATTTTCCCACCAAAAGCTGCACTAGTTAGAAATGGAGAAAACACATTGGCCCAACCACATTTTCCCCCATGTTCATTCACTAGTTGTTCCCCAATCCCTACTATTAGCTTTTCAACAATTGGAAACATTTTTCCCAAAAATATATAATAAAATAACATAAAATTAAAAAATTTATCCTAAACACAATAAAAAAAAACCTCTCTATTCTCAAAAAAAAAAGGATGGGTGGGTGGAGTTCAATCTGTGGCACAGGCATTGTGTGCTTGGGTATTTTACCTAATCGTATAAACTTCCCTAAAAAAGGAGGGGTGAGGTTCGGTCCGGCATGGACATCGTATGTGTGAGTACTTTACCTGATAAAATATATATTTATATATATAGATAGATAATATCATCTTAAAAAAGGTTAAATTAGAGGTAATAGTGTAATAATATAATCAATTTCACATTATTAGTAACATATATATATAAATAAAAATGATTTTAGATATTAAAAAAGGAAAACAAGATATAAAAGAAGTAGAATAGATACATATAAGCACAGCCATAGCCCATCAACAGCCCATGAGCTAAAAAGAGAATCCAAGAAAGAAATAGAGAGAAAGGGTAGAGTGACTCTCCCCAAACAAGTACTTACAGACACACCACCTCCAACCAAAATGCTTTTTCTAAACTTTATACCACCTTTAATCCATTGAAGATAGAGCCACACACCAACTTACCAATTTATATCAATAATCACACCCATCTCTCTCCCTCTCTCTCTCTCTCTCTCTCTCAACACACTGCTCAAAACCAAGAGCAAACAACAACCAAAAAAAAGAAAAAAAAAACACAGAGAACTAAATTTAGAAACAGCCCCCACCCCCACCCCCACCCCCACCCTGTTGCTTTGGAGACTGCAAGTGCAAGCTTGTTCCCATCTCTCAAAGCTCTCCTTCTCCAATATTCTAAATTAAAATCTCTTTCATTCTCTGCTCACTCCCCACAACCCCATAAACCAAAACCCACATGCTCCTCCATTTTCTTCAACTTATCTACTATCAACACACCCATCTTCAACCATCAATCAATCTTCATTTTCTCTCTTTATTTCTCTCACACATATACACAAACACATTCTTCTGATTTGTTAAGCAAACATGATCAGTCTATCAGACTTCTACCATGTCATGACAGCAGTTGTTCCACTTTATGTGGCCATGATTTTAGCTTATGGCTCTGTGAAATGGTGGAAAATCTTCTCCCCTGACCAATGCTCCGGCATAAACCGATTCGTCGCGCTTTTCGCCGTCCCTCTTCTCTCCTTCCACTTCATCTCCACCAATGATCCTTACACCATGAACTTACGGTTCATCGCGGCGGACACCCTCCAGAAGCTGATTGTGCTGGCAGTGCTAGCTGTGTGGAGTAAGGTGAGCAAAAGGGGTTGTTTGGAATGGACTATTACACTCTTTTCAGTTTCCACTCTCCCAAACACTCTTGTCATGGGCATTCCTCTGCTCAAGGGCATGTATGGCGACTTCTCTGGTAGCTTAATGGTCCAAATTGTGGTCCTTCAGTGTATCATATGGTACACTTTGATGCTCTTCATGTTTGAATACAGAGGTGCAAAGTTGCTCATCTCTGAGCAATTCCCAGACACTGCAGGCTCAATTGTCTCCATCCATGTTGATTCTGATGTCATGTCATTGGATGGAAGACAAGCCCTAGAGACTGAAGCAGAGATCAAAGAAGATGGTAAATTACATGTTACTGTGAGAAAATCCAATGCTTCAAGATCAGACATCTACTCAAGGAGGTCACAGGGCTTGTCATCGACAACGCCAAGGCCATCGAATCTCACCAATGCAGAGATATATTCTCTGCAGTCTTCTCGGAACCCTACTCCAAGAGGGTCTAGCTTCAATCACACTGATTTTTACTCCATGGTCGCCGGTGGCCGGAATTCTAACTTCGGTGCATCGGACGTTTATGGGCTTCCGGCGTCGAGGGGACCGACGCCGAGGCCTTCTAACTATGAGGAAGAGGGTGGCAATGTGAATAAATCAAGATTTCATTACCACGCGCCGCCACCGCCCGGGAATTCACATTATCCGGCGCCTAACCCGGGGATGTTTTCTCCCACGGGGGCATCGAAAGGGGTTGGGGCTAATGCAGCAGCCAAGAAGCCTAATGGACAAGCTGTGCAGAAGGCAGAGGAAGGTACAAGAGATCTGCACATGTTTGTTTGGAGTTCAAGTGCATCTCCTGTTTCTGATGTGTTTGGAAGCCATGAATATGGAGGAGGCCTAGACCAGTCTGCTAAGGAAGTCAGAGTTTCTGTCTCTCCGGGAAAAGGTAGTTTAATTAATTTCTGTACTTTCTATTTATATAGTTAACTTCTTGCAGTGTGACAGTTACTAATTAGATTAATTAAATTTTCTGATGGGTTTTTTTGTGATTGTGTTTGTGTTATTATATGATCAGTGGAGCCTCACAGAGACAATCAAGAGGACAATTACATGGTGGAGAGAGATGATTTTAGCTTTGGTAATAGAGGTTTAGAGAGAGAAATGAACAACCATGAAGGTGATCAACATCAAAAAGGTGGAGGTGGAGATGGGAAAGGCAATAAGGCCATGCCTCCAACAAGTGTAATGACAAGGCTTATATTGATCATGGTTTGGAGGAAACTCATCAGAAATCCCAACACTTACTCAAGCTTGATTGGCCTTACATGGTCTCTGGTTTCATTCAGGTAATCAATCCATGAAAACTAGTCTTGGACATCTGGTTTATTAATGTTTTCTTCAAGAGTAATGATATTCAAGCCGAAAATTTTAAGCCAAAATAAAGAATCAAAAGCTCTCCATTTAATTGATATGGTCAATCCCACATTTTAGTTTATATACATGGCGGAGAATCGTCAATCCTTCATTTTGTTCAAACTTTTCGGCTTTTAGTTTAAAATCGCTCTCTCTTTAATTTGTTGGTTAATTTGTGATTTGTGGGTGGTTTGGTGCAGGTGGAATGTTGTGATGCCTGCCATAGTAGCAAAGTCCATTTCCATACTGTCTGATGCAGGATTAGGCATGGCCATGTTCAGTCTAGGTCAGTTCTTGATTAAACCACTTATTAATTCATGCTTTTCATCATTAAAATCTTTAAGAAAGCAAGTTAAAAGCAAAGTAATGAAACAGTAACAGTGTTGTGGTGATGATGATGCATTGATGCATGTCCTGTCTGCTACTATACACTTGCATGCTTTCTTTCTATCTTTTCTTTTTTGTGTGTGTGATATGATGTGATAAGGCTGGGGACATATGATAGTATATAAATGAAGTGAAATGACCTTAAGGCTTAGCTTGAACAAAGCGTGGTGTGGTGGGTGATGATGAAAGGTGTTTGAAAAGGGAAGAAAATGTCTGTGGAGAGTGGGGGATGTGAGTGAGTGACTGTGTGTGTGTAGTGTGTGTGGGTGGTGGTGATAACATTGATTGATTGGTGACAGGTCTGTTCATGGCTTTGCAACCGAGGATCATAGCATGTGGGAATTCTATTGCAGCTTTTACTATGGCCGTCAGATTCCTTACAGGTCCAGCTGTCATGGCAGCTGCTTCCATTGCTGTTGGACTTCGTGGAGTCCTCTTACACGTTGCCATTGTACAGGTCATACTCCACATCCCCCCCTCTTTCTATATCTATATATATATATATATATACACACACACAGTCACCCACACCTATGTGTCTTGCCTCCTACTGACACACCAATCAACTTGAATATCTAATCTCCCAACATTTTACAATTTTAAAAGGCTATTACTATCTATACTCTTTTAATTTTAGAAAAATATGACGTCATATGTAATCCCATAGTGAATATGATAACATAAGTGATTTTTTACTCATACAATGTTCACTATTTAATTTATTAACTTCAATTAAATTTAGGGTAATGGTCAAAATTTACTACCTCCACTTCACTTTTCTGTGTATGGAGTAAGTGAATAGTGAGTGATGAAAATAGGAAGTGAAGATGGTAAGAGTTATGATTAACCCTAACTTTTATCATTGCCTAGAATGATGGTCATTAATAATGAGATTTTTACCGCTTTACAACTGGTAAAAAGTAAATTCTCTGTCCTCACCCACCATTTCCCTTTAGACCAGAGACACACACATGGTATATCACATTGTGGTTTCAGTTACTTTTGGTCATCAGTCAAACATTGTAAATGTGAAAGAACAAAAACTTTCTCTCCAGACAGCAAGATAGACTTGGAAAAAGTAATTAATAGTAGCAGAACATAATAAAGAAAAGGAAAATTAGAATAAAGTAGGGAGTTGTTTAATTTATCTGTATTATTATTAAAATGGGGATGTTTGGGGACTTTTTATGTGGGACAGACATGTCCTGTGTTAACATGATTTTTACATTTCTTTTCTCTCTCTCTTTCATGTGCTTGGATTGCCAAACACAAAAAACAGGCTGCTCTACCACAAGGAATTGTACCCTTTGTCTTTGCCAAGGAATACAATGTACACCCTGACATTCTTAGCACAGGGTGAGTACAACATATATATGATCTCTTTCTTTTCCTTTCCTCTCTTATCTTTTTCCTCTCTTTCCTTTTCCTTTCTGTCATATATTCTCTCATGAGTTATTTGAATTACAGTGTCATATTCGGGATGCTAATCGCGTTGCCAATCACACTTGTCTACTACATTCTGCTTGGCCTATGAAGAGGAATTGAAATTAATGTTCAGAATCATGGAAATGGAACTCTTGCTAGCTCGAGAAAGAAGAGAGACAAGAAACATGGTGGATCAAGGAATTGGAAATGGAAAATTCAAGAAAGAAGAGAAGAAATAGAACCAAAATGATTTGAATCCTTTTTTTTCTTTTCTTTTCTTTTCTTTCTTTTTAATTTTTTTTATGAATTGTCTTTCCTAGTAAAGTTGTAAAATGGTGTTTGTAGTCAGTTATTAGGAAAAGAAAT
>JAOTQH010000008.1:5248505-5270973 GCA_025631255.1 Cornus kousa | reverse complement strand
CTGCGGACCTCACGGTTGAGGCTATGATGCTCGATTCCAAAGCCTCTGACCTCGACAAAGAAGAGAGACCCGAAGTAAACACCTTTTCTCTCTCTCTCTATATATTATGTCTATTTCTTCGTTAATTTATCTTACAAATGTTGGTTTTTATGTTTGACGGATGGAGCAGATGCTTTGATTCTATATAAGTCAATATATGATTTGGATTGCTATAATATGTTAGAGCTTTAAAATGTCATTGATATTCATTCAATTATGGATCTGTTGCTATAAGAATGTCTACAAGCTTTTTTTTGAGAAGATACAATGACGTAGCTCGCTACATTATTGGTTTTGCAGTGTTATATGGTTGATGTATGATGATAGATAAAAATGTATAACCTGAAGTTTCTTATGTAGGTGATTTTGCAATGTCCTTTTGAAATTAAAGGATTCTGTGATTTTGAAAGCTAATTCAAAAAAATTATCATTGAAATAATTGTTAGATTTGATACTCTCTTGAGTAATTTGTGTACACAATTCCTATTACTCTGTTTGGTCCATATTAATCACTTGTTTTAAAAAGAGGAATCTCGTCATTATCTGTACAAAGTGGCTGCCCTTGGAGTGGCTCGGACTTCAACCAACGTTCTCATGTTTAACTGTCCAAGTTACTACAACTGCATCGATTAATGACCCCTTAGAAAATACATTATCCCCAAAACAATTGGTCACTCAGGGTTAGTTGTACTCTCAAGGTAACAGCTCTTTAGGTTTAGTGTTTCATTTCAAAAACTGTCAAATCAGAGCCCTATTTTTTTTATTCAAGATGACAACTGTTTGAATAATTATTTTCAAGTGTGAATGTGACACAAAGTATGCTAAATGAAGTTGTGAAGAAAAGAGGACTTTCTTCTCTACTTTGATTTGCTTTTAGAGGACCTTCCTGTAATGTTTTTATCAGATTTCAGTACCATCTGAACCTGAGTAACACCAAGCAACGCAGAAAAACATATACCTTTTTATATATTTGGTGGTTGTTATGTGTCAGTGTCAAACATTTGTAACTTATCTAACTGTTCATACTCATAGGTGCTCTCGTTGCTCCCACCATTGCAAGGAAAATCAGTTCTCGAACTAGGGGCTGGTATTGGCCGTTTTACTGGTGAATTAGCTAAGGAGGCTGGTAATGTTCTAGCCTTGGACTTCATTGAGAATGTGATAAAGAAGGTAATCCGTCTTCCTCACCAAAATGAAGATTTTCGGTTTTTCCAAAGTGGAATTGGTCATGCTCTTTTGGAGTGGAGTTTATTACAATCTTTTCATTTTGATATATTTGATTTAATTTTTTTTTTTTTTTTTTTCCCGTGCAGAATGAAACAATCAATGGACATTATAATAATGTCAAGTTTATGTGCGCTGATGTGACATCTGCAGACCTGAATATTTCTGCAGAATCAATGGACATGATATTCTCAAACTGGCTACTGATGTATCTCTCTGACAAAGAGGTGAACTTTCTTTCTTCCTACTAAACCTTCCACATAACAGACATTGCATGCAATATGGAAATGGATGAACTTCGTTTAATTAAGATAGTGTTGTCGTATAGAGAAATGAATGGGCTCTTGTTACGAGCATCTCTGGGAAGAAAAAAAAAAAACTTAAG
Organism: Cornus kousa; assembly: GCA_025631255.1. Classification (NCBI taxonomy): domain Eukaryota; kingdom Viridiplantae; phylum Streptophyta; class Magnoliopsida; order Cornales; family Cornaceae; genus Cornus; species Cornus kousa. The sequence continues at coordinate 5,269,325 of JAOTQH010000008.1, read as the reverse complement.
TCACCCTCCCACCCCTCCACAACAAGAGAAATAAAAAGAAAGGAAAAGGTACACCAAAATGATATGGAAAATTATACTGTTGTAACCAGAGACAAGTTGATTTAGACAAAATGACCTCTCAGTCTTTCCATCATAAAAGCATTGATTATGCTTCATGGAGAATGATAAAAAAAACTCTCAGTTGTAATTTATATGGCTTTGTAGTCCTGTAACCAACTCATGAGTCAAATCCCACCTATCTTTACTGAATTTCTGTGTTGAGCATTTGGATTGTTCATATAAATGAAAGAAGTGGATATTGGTTTGGCAGTAGACAATTTTATATCAGAATGGAAGATGCGGCCTTTGTTTTGTTTTTTTTGTTTTTCCTCCAGGAAGAAGATAACATTGCCTCTTCTATGTATGTGCTTATGTTATTCTTCTTGCTGGTTGTGCGGCTCTTCATGCCCAGTATTGATGCCCAGTATCAGTGCTTTCTATTTCTATTTAAGCCTTTTTATTATCTCATTTTGCTACACTTTTGGGTGTATATCCACCCTGGAACTGCGTCTGTAAGCACATAATTTAACCAGTTTGATGATCCATTTCTGGCATAATTCTTCTATTTATTATTTGCAAGATGTACTTGTTTACTACTGTTTACATAATGAAAATAAAAGACAAGTTTTGTCTCTCTACTCATACTTCTGCTAGTCCTTTATCATTTTCCGTTGATTGAAGGTTTATCCTTCTGGTAATTCAATATGTGACTGTTTCTGTTAGCATATAATTGAACTTTGATGATCCATTCCAGCACAATTCCATGTATTACTTAGAACACTTCTACTTATTGGATACAATTCACTGCTCACAGTCTAATCATAACATATGACATCTTGTCTCTTTTTAAATACTTTTACTTATTCTTTTCCATTGCTTGCAGGTTGAGAATCTTGCAATAAGAATGATGAAATGGTTAAAGCTTGGAGGGTTTATTTTCTTCAGAGAATCATGTTTTCATCAATCTGGAGACTGTAAGCGAAAGAACAACCCAACCCACTACCGGGAACCCAGATTTTATACAAAGGTCTTAACTTATATCAGCACTTCCTTTTAAGATATGTTATGGAGGAATATTGCTGGTTGTATTATGTTATAATTTTTTGTTCAATCCATATATGCTACAAGTGATTGTAATGGCTGTGGTTCATTGGCATGTGTGGAGTTTAGTTGACCGCAGAACATTCAAGGGTGTACAGATTGAACTAAAATTTATATTAGTTAGTTTCTACTCTAGTTGACTCCATTAAACTCAATAGAGGCTATTTATTAATGACCCAGAAAATTCTTGATGAATCATCCCAACTCAGGTTCCCAAATGTCATGCTATTTTTTAATCTTAGTGGTGATATTAAAAGGTCGTACTTAATAATTGAGAACTTTCTGTTCATAGTTCCTAGTTATCATAGTTACAAGTAATTTATTATAAACTGTGCCGGGATGTAAACAAAGCTTTTTTTTTGGTTAGTGTAAATTAAGCCATTCAAGTACATGTCCCTTTGTAGTTACCCAAAATAAATAAATAAATTACATGTTCGTGTTTGATATTGTACTGCAGGTCTTCAAAGAATGCCAGACGCATGATGCCCTTGGGAATTCCTTCGAACTCTCTCTTGTTAGCTGCAAATGCATTGGAGCTTATGTGAGAAACAAAAGAAATCAGAATCAGGTACTAAACATGTGTTTGTTTTGCTGATTTAGTCACACTCCAATATCTTATTTTTGATTGAAGAATTGTTTGGTTACCAAACTGAAAGTGTATTTTGTAAGCATTTAAGCAATAAGTTGATTAAAATACAATCATGTGTTGGGCTGATTTAATCTTAAATATATTCATGCTTAAAGCTGCGAATCTGCAAATTTAAATGAAACTGCCTTTTTATTATGTATAACCAAACATGATTTTTCACCTTCTCATTTAATTCTACCCAATAATTATTTGTGTAATAATCAAATTAGTTTGAATGCTCAAGACCAAATGCAGCATGAGTTATTAGGATTTGCATGATTTTATGAACTCGTGTTTGGTTCATTAATAACAAAGAAGCTTTTTCTTTAAATATTCATATTCTTAGCTCTAAGCACACATCTTTCTGAAAATGATTAGTCAAAGAATTGATTATGACTTTACTTATTCATTTTCATCTAGTTAACCAAACTACACTTTTGAAATCAAAAGTTACAATCATCTAGTTACTCCATACAAAACGTAGCCTAAAATTGGTTGCTCTTCATATTGTTTTTTGTTTTCTTCCTTGTATCTTGATTAAGCTAATAAGCTGAAGGATGCAAATATGCTTTTTGCTTGATGCAGATTTGTTGGATATGGCAGAAAGTCAGGTCAGAAGATGATAGGGGTTTCCAGCGGTTCTTGGATAATGTCCAATATAAATGTAATGGTATATTACGTTATGAACGCGTGTTTGGACAAGGTTTCGTGAGCACAGGAGGGATTGGTATGCCACATTGACCATGTGCTTTTTATTCCCTGCCTTATCTGATGCACATAATTGAAAAAGAAAAAGAACATATTTACCAATGCTGAAACCTGAGCCTCTCCACTTGGCTTTGTAAAAAAACCTGATAATTTAAGTAAACATTAATTTATGATTAGAAAGTTATAAATCAAACTGTTCACCTAATTAGTAGAATGCTTCTCATCCAATTAGCATTAATTTGCAATGGTGCCATATTTGAGTTATTTTCTTTAAACCACACAAGCTATTTTGCATTAAAAGTGCCTGTAGGATATCTTTCACTGAATTTGAACACTTCTGTCGTCAGTTATACACTTCCTTTTTTTCTTTGGGTTCTTTTTGGTTACTATTTATTCTCTTTCTAAACTACTCCTTAATAAGAAGTAGCTATGGGTGTCTTATATGAATTTTTTGCTTTACTGTAGAAAGCAGTCACTTTCTCCTGTTTTTATTGTATATATATATTTTTCTCTGATTGATTTATTTATTTTTTTGAGCAGATACAACGAAAGAATTTGTTGGGAAGCTGGATCTTAAGCCTGGCCAGAAAGTCCTAGACGTGGGCTGTGGCATTGGAGGAGGTGACTTCTACATGGCTGAGAATTTCGATGTTGATGTAGTCGGCATCGACCTCTCCATAAATATGGTTTCTTTTGCTCTTGAAAGGGCAATTGGGCTCAAATGTTCAGTTGAATTTGAGGTTGCTGATTGCACCAAGAAAACATATCCTGACAACACATTCAATGTGATCTACAGTCGTGACACCATTCTCCACATTCAGGTAACGGGCCTCTCTTTCTTCTATGAGTTTTGAATATTCGCATGAATGCTTTTGAATGAAGAATGAGTGATAAAGAATGGTTTTTCGAAATTTGCATTCTTTATTACTTTCTTATCAATTTTTAAGGTTTTTTTTTTATTATTATTATTTTTTTTATTAATTTTTTTTTAAGGAGGGAGAAGAAAGAGAGCTGAAATTCTCTAATTTATTTGTAGATCTGTTTCTTCTTCTTCTTCTTCATTATTATTATTATTTGAAGAATGTCTTAGTGTTCTGCAGTTTCTTCTGGAAACAGACCTTCAATCATACACTTTTTTAGCGATTACGCTACTCATTGTGGTCATGCTTATCATTCTGACCATTGGATCTCAGACTGCAATAAAGTTTGACTCATTCCTTGTTTTTACAAAAAAACACATGACTACTCTTAACAGTTTGTTGGCTAATTATATTTGGTCAGATGTATTTACTCTATATGTTAAGTTTTGCTTGAATGTAAAATTTTCCTCATTTCTCTTCTTTTATTTCTATTTTTCTGGTTAACATTTCCTATATTCACAAGGCTTATACATGGTGTATGTTCAGGACAAACCTGCACTATTTAAATCTTTTTACAAGTGGTTGAAGCCGGGAGGCAAAGTTCTTATTAGTGATTACTGCAAAAGAGCTGGACCTCCATCCCTCAAATTTTCAGAATATATTAAGCAAAGAGGATATGATCTGCATGATGTGGAAGCATACGGCCAGGTTGTTTTCACATGTGAAAATTTTACATTATTTGCTCTCTCTTTTCTGTCTAAATTGTCCTGACACAGCATGGTATCTCTTACATTTGCGCAGATGCTTAGAGATGCTGGTTTTGACAAGGTCATTGCTGAGGATCGAACTGATCAGGTTCTTATTGACCTATGTTGTCCTTGTAATATGTGTCCCTTCCAGCACCTCAAATAGTAGGAAATACACCAAATAATGTTGTAAAATTAATATATAACAAGAGCTCTGCTTGTGTTCCAGTTTATGGAAGTTCTGCAGAAGGAATTAAATGCGGTTGAGGAGGACAAGGAAGCATTCATCCAGGACTTTTCTGAAGTTAGTGCATTGCCGTCTTTGATACTAATCGTGTTCCTTTGTTGCCATGCACTCTCATTACATTATTTTGTTGTTATTGAAATGATCTCCAGGAAGACTATAATGAAATAGTTGGTGGTTGGAATTCGAAGCTGCTCAGGAGTTCATCAGGGGAGCAGAGATGGGGCCTGTTCATTGCCGAGAAGAAGTGATCTCTGACTTCCTCTCGCGTTCTTTTAGTAGTTACATGTGTCTTAAGTCGATGAACTTGGGATTAGAGAATAAAAATGGAGTATGGTAATTGCTAGCAACGTGCCTGGATAGGCAAAGACTGCAGGGAAACTTAATCTTTGGCATTCACCACGCTTGTGATCATGGGCATTTATCATTGCACGAACCCATGACCCTTAATTTGTTCAAGGTTATAATACATTGATTCTATCTCATGTTTATACATGAGAATCTATTATATGATGTAGTTGAATTGTGGTCGGATGGGCACCTTGTTATATAGTTGTCATTTGATCATGGAATCAAAATTTCAATTTGATTATGAGGTAGCTCAAATTCTTCCATTCTATTGCTTGGGTTCCACCACCAAAATTGCACTGCCAGACTTCCGTGAGAAAGTAGCACCACACCCCTTGCCACCACCCGGGCATGCGCCAACGTTACAGGCTCCCAGAAATAGTTCCCTTTGCACCATATCATCAAAACCATATCACTGCACTTGTGAAGATCAGTAGACACTAAGCTGCAGCAGTGGCTGGAGAGAATAATGCCATTTTCTATCATGCTGCGTTTAGAAGCATGAGACCCATGCTTCAAAAATTAATTTCCAGTTTGAACTAAAACCTATGTTTCATGCTACTAAACTTATCATCAAGGTATTTTGTCTTTACTCAGGAATACTCGTGAACACGCAGAACCTTGGTAAATATTTGAAATCACGGAATGAACCAGCACCGTGCTTCTGTCATTGTAGGTGCAGTGTTGGTGTAAACTCTTCAATGTGGCCACATTGGAGTTGTTTGCCGCCTTGCTTATATAGAGTCAAACATGATAACCAAATGGGCACTTGGAGCTAATTTTTGCATAACTATTAGAGCATAACGGCAACCAGCAGACTTGAACCCTTTAAATCTCACGCTTTTTTCTATTGATTGAGAATGGATGGAGGAACATAGTATAAAATATGATACATGAATCACATTGATTTACATTTACATTGCCGTGGATATATATATATATATATATACAAGTGTGAAGTGGCTTATTTCTTTAACATATCTATTACATCCTTTCTAGTGCTGATGACCACTGGTGAAGTAGAGAGAGGGTTTTGCAACTTTTGATTGTTTTCAGTAGTAATTCCAGCATCTCTCGATTCACAAGAAGATCCAAACATCTGCACTGTTAAGCTCCCACCTGCAATCAAACAACGCCCAGTTGTTCAGCATACCTTTACCGGGAAGGGAGAGTGAGAGTAGAAGATTTGTGCTCACTGGATTATTCACTTATGACAGTTAAAAGCCCTCCAAATTAGATCATTCTGTATAGCTAGACTTGATTAATTAAAACTAAAATGGAAGAACTTCTAGGTTTCATCTGAATTCAGAAGATACACAATACTTTATTGTTTATTAAAATAAATTACCACCTTAGACACTTATTGATCTATTAGCTTCATAATCTCCTGCAGTCTACTACCTTTTTATTCTACTTTTATTCTCTCCCAAGTCCTAAATAATTTGTTTGTTACATTAAATAAGGAAAATGAAAGGAAATAATTTACAACATTTAAATCAATATACACAATGTATAAAAATGATAACCACATAGTTGAGTGTCATCTAATTTATATTTCCATAGGATCTATTAGACTCCCCAAGAGTCTTAACAGAACAAAAGAGGAGAGAAATGAAAGAAACTTTGTCCAGCAAATGATTCAAAGAAAGGTAAAATGTGAAAAGGTGAAGCCTGTCTTTCGTTAGTAGAATAATAGCACAATCAAGTTCCAGAGGGCGCAGTAATTGTAACAAGAAACAATGTTCGTTCTATAAGGATTACAAAAACTAAATTTCAGTAATTGCTAAATAAGGATGCTACAATGGTGTTTCAACACAATTCTATCTTTACATTTGATCAAGCACTGTGTGATCCATTTCTGTTACGTTTCCAAATTCATGACTTACTTTTTTTCATTTGAATGAATAATAATATAATAAAATAATACTTTCGACTGGGGGTTCTGTTAAAGGGCGAATCCAAGAATTGTCGCCGGGGGGGGGGGGGGGGTGGAATGGGAATTGAAAGATGAAAGAGTTGAAAATTTTTAGAGGAAATACTGAAATAGGGTCAGAGGGAGAGAGTCTAGGTCACATAAAAAAGACTAGAAACTTAGATATATTGGAGGGAGCTCTTTGATTTGTGCTCTGGCTTCAGGCTTGTTTGGCTTAGGCATGTTTGGTTGGACCTTTATTTTAAAACTGTGGCTTAAATCTTGGGCTTGTTTAGATGGGCTAATATTTGGAGGGCTAATACTACTACTTTTTTGTTTTGTTTTGAGATTGGGTTAAATTTTCCTATACTAAATTTTTTTTTTTTTGGGGGGTCCCCCCTAATCCGCCTGTGGTTCTGTTGAAGTTTTTGTCAAATGCAGCGACTTCTGTTTCAAATACACATATCCAAATGGAACTCTTTTGTGATTTAAAGGCTTGATTTTAATATTTCGAAGTAAGGAAACAAAGAACTTGGAATGAAGAGACTAAAAGCGTTTACCCAGCACGAGAGCCGCTCCAATCCATCCAGCAGTACCCCACCTTTCACCAAGGAGAAACCATGCAAAAGCGGCACCCCAAAGCGGCTCCATCCCGTAAATTATTGCTGTTTCTGTTGCTGAAACATCACGCATTGCAGCAATCTGTACCAAAAGCAAAATCTAATGTCAAAACAGGCTCTAGTTGTCCAAACAAATTCCATCAAAAATGAAAACTATAACCATGCTTAAGGAAAACTAGCCTTTAATAGCACTGTAGTTAAACTACGAATTTTCTTAGATATCATGTGATTTTCTAATTATATGATTTGCTTGAACAACAATCCGTTAGTGATCTAGAAAAAGTAGGAATTGTTCCTTTTGAGAATAAACAAAAAATAACACAAAATACTAGGAGGAAAAAAAAAAAAAAACCTTCAAAACTTGTATCTCAGAAAACTTAGTGAGAAATGTATTCAAGGACTACGTTCAGATCATTAAAATTTCGCCTTGGCTGTTTCCTCAATGGAGAACTCTAAAGAAGGGCACTTATCCTACATTTATATATAAAAGAAAAAATATCTTGCAACTATATATATATATCTTAAAAATAACATGACATGCAGTAAAGCCTGTAATTAGAAATTAAACAAGAAACATAAAGTAGTTTAATCAACATGTGACCCAATTGAAGAATTTTTTATTGAGATTGCTTTTGACATACCCCAAAGTTGGTTTGTGCATAAACTACTGAGAATTAGAAGATCACCTCTGCCCATAAGCATAATCCAGTTGAGAATACACCAGTGTAGAGTGCAGGTATCCACGGAAATACAACCATCCAATCCCACACCACGGCCCAAGACAGTCCGTTGTAATCCTGGGCACCATCAAACCATCCTCCAACTAGATACCATATTGCAGATAGCAGAGCAGTAACACAAACCTATATGAAAGCACAAACCTTTTCACCATGCTGAAGTGAATAGTTGACAAGAATTTAAAGGATATGGATTGTTCAAGGCAAACTTAGAACCTCGTATCCAAGAAGCGGTAAGAAGTTCTCTTTCTTTGTGCTTCTTGATATATGTTCCGTTCGAAGCATGTGAATGCCAAAAAATATTGCACTCAAAAAGTTCAAAAGATCTCCAATCTGAAAAATGATATGCTCAAAATGGTGAGCATTTGTAATAATTAACGAGTGTTTGGACATACTTAACGCGAACCTTTTCTTCTAAGACATTATCCAAGTTACGATATGAAATTTTTTCAAAACAGAAATGTAGTGACTAGAGCTTACATTTGGCGGCGATCCACTACATTCCAGCATAGCAACCCCTAGGACAGACATGAGAATTCCAAACCAGGTGCGAGCAGGTACTATTGACCCTAACATGCTTTCAAGCAACGGAACCACAATCACCTGTTTAATTGAGCAAAATTTCATTAAAACTGTACTCATGTTATCACAGAACAACAGGTTGCTGCATAATGATCATTTGGTTTTTATTATGAACAGAAAATTATCTCAACAGAATGGTGCAGCACCATGTTAGTAATCTATTGTATGAAATAAATTAAGCATACTTGGTTACAATTTTCCTTTGTTTATTTTTGCCTTTTTTTGGGGGAACAATTGGAGAGTTCCTACACAACAAAGCATCTATATTTGACCCTATTTGGGAGAGTTATTGAAGCTTCCCATAATCCTTTCAACAATCTACTTCCCTTTCTACAGAACACATCTAATGAATGTAGAAAGATCAATATGTGAGATGAGCTAGAGCTTACTGTAAAGAGTGAAATAAATGATGCACGCCCAGCCTCGGATGTTAATAGTCCAAGTGCCTCAACAAGGTAGCCTAGACTAACCCAGAATCCCAACTCAATCCCTGCATTGCGTGTCTGAACATCATTTCGTGCCCGAAACACAAATGGTAAAAATGGGATGGCTGCCAGAGCAAACCGCACAGCACAAAAGGCTGCTGGATCCATCAAAGCTTCAACCTCTTTCACAAGTGGAATGTCACTAGCTGCAATATGAAAACCATATAATAGTTCTTAGGTGCATATATAGTGATTTGTCAACAGTCATAATTGTGCAAGGCAAAAGAATGAACAATTGATCAGCAAATGGTTAATTTAACAGAAAACGTGGCATGAAAAAGTCCCTTATTCGCATTACCTCAAATCAAGATACACAATTACACACACACACATGGATGCGGATGGTGAGTAGCAGCAATATTAGGAAAGGCAAAAATTTGGACATTAGGGTTACATTGAAAAGATTTGAGGCATTTACTAGTACAGTTAGATACTAAAATATTAATTATTTTTGCTGCAACCCTTAGAAGGATTACTCAGTACTATAATAATTTTAAAAAGCAACCATTTTGCCTTGCAAGAAAAACAAAATGCTATAACATGCATATCAAACTATAACAATATTCAGAACTCAAGATACTAGGACAAACAGAGCAAATATATATATCAAGCACAGGTTCTCTTAGATCAGAGCTTCAGCTCACAGAATTCACGGAAGGAATCACCATAAACTACATAAATAAATACAAACATGCATACATTATATATAAGTGTATATATTTCCATCACAATTTGTTTTAAAGAAGTACCGAGTCTTAGTAATAGTAAAGATGCTATTTTTGGGGTCACCAAATCGGAACATCTAATGAGAGAGAAGCATACCATAGACAATGGTAATGAGATTAAGCAATATGATGCTCCTGATCTTTTTGGATCCAAAAAAGAATTTCCTCCAAAAAGGTCGGCTCCTTTTGGACCTAATTGGAACACCCTCTGGGCAGCAATCTGGAGTCACGATGAGCTTAGTCTTAGTACCTTTCTTGGATTTAAGTGTGTCATAATCATAGACAACAAATGAGAAAGTTTCATTTTTCAAAGCTTTCTTTGTCAACGTTGATTTAGAAGAAGAAGAGGAGGAGGAGGAGGAGGAGGAGGAGGGTTCAATGGATGAGAAAATGGTGAGATAGGTTATTTTGTTTGGGGCACAAGGATTGAAGTGATAAGAGATTGTGGCAATTGCAGAGTCAGTTGTTGGTGTCTTCCATCTTGATTTTGCTGCTGCTACTGATGATAGATTGTATGCCATCTCTCTCTCCTCAGGCCTCAGAGAGAAGAAAAAATCATTGTGTGATGTGAGGAGAGAGAATGTTCATGCACAAGAGAATGTCCATTTAATTGTATACGTGATTGACTGATTAAAAATCTGACTTAAGCGAAATGTGTAATGTGTGTCCCAACCAGAAAAATTTGTACAAGAGTTCGTAATGGCCTTAATGGCTATTATGATAGATTGTCACAATTAGGAGTATGCATGACTTTTCATTGAGTTGTCAATTGTATCCCATTTTCTTAACCAACTTGTGGTTGCTAGCGGTGCCATTAATATCATTATTTATTGGTCCAATGAAACAGTTGCAGGTAGGTAATTCTAATTATTGGCCGCGTGTATCTCATGGCAGCAGTATTTGTTTTATTGAGCAATATAGTGTTGCAGGTAGGTAGTGAAAATTGAGTAAATGGAGACGGTTTCGAATGTTCTAATCAAATACTTGTCTTTTAATTGTATTCTTTTTTTATTATGATGTTTTGTAGGCCACGGCATTGGTTGATTTTCCAACACCAGTGTCCATGTGTGCAATAACATCGTTAATAGGCGCGATAACTACTGCAATTCTACAGCTGATTCAAGAACACAAATTGGAAACTGGGTGGCCAGCACTGAGTTTTGGACACCTAATTGGCTATTCTTTACTGGTAAAATCAACTTCCTCTACTTTCAATAATAAATTTTGTCTATGAATGTGTCTGTGGACAGGTTAAGCAACAAATTAATTTTCATCTATATATGTCACTGTCATTTATAATGTCAAAAATGAAGTCTGTCTGGAGTCTTATCCTATCAGCACTTTTTTTTTTTTTTAATTATGTGTGGCTGTCATTTTGTTCGTGCTACGTTCATTGAAGACACAGTAGACTGTAATTTTCATATTAATTCGCGACAAGTGATCAACGTGTATGATCTTTAATTTTTGGTGCACAGGGGGGAACAATTACTGGGGCTTGTGTGAGCTTCAATGGATGGGCAATAAAGAAAAGAGGACCGGTGCTGGTGTCCATGTTTGGTCCCGTTGCAACCGTCATCTCAGTGATCCTCTCTGTCATAACCATGGGAGACTCCATTACTCTGGGAAGGTACATTAATTGGACTCCCTACCAATCAGTGTTGTTTAAGTACTCTGATCAGTTGCTCAACTTAATTTGTAGCCATAGAAACAAAAAAGTACACACACACACACACACAAATGTTGCAAATTCTTATGAGTTGGTTTATTAATGCAGCCTTGCTGGTATGCTTCTCATGTTTACCGGTCTCTACTTCGTGCTGTGGGCTAAAGGGAGAGAATCTCTCTCCATCAAGGATGGAGACACCTTGAAAAGTGAGTACGATACAGAGACGCCTCTCTTGTCTTAAATTTTTAGTTGGTGTGAATTAATAAGACATTAGGACTTGGATAGAAATTGCAAAGAAAAAATGGGAATCAAAAATGTATTTAGTTTGGTGTTGGACAAATTAAATATAGCTTGTTCTAGCACATGGTTGAATTCTTGCTATGGCTTGTTGTAGCCCAGATATATAAATTATGCATTTTCATGCTTCAATATAATTTACGAAAATGAAACATGAACGGTCTAATGGAGCGAAGTAGATTTAAATTGTAAATAGTTTGCTTGGGAAGGAAGAATTGTAGATGAGCTAGACAATTTATGTGTTGTTCATAATTAGTCATCCAACTATATACCTAAGAAATTGCCTACTGATGCATGAAGTTCTCAGCTGAAAAGCTTGCTAATTAGAACTTTTTAATTAGGTCACGAGTCCCAATTTGTTATACAACAATGTGCTTAATTAGTGATTTAGTTGTTTCGAATTCATTTGGGGTTTTTGACCAAGCAATGAATTGCTGCTAGACATTTTCATTCTTTTGGATTGGACAAGTCTGTAGCATGCCTAGAATTGGTGCAGGTTGGACCATTTTCAAACGGATCAAGATTCTCTCCATTATTTTTTCTCGATCATCTCCTCTACTTATAATACTCAATCAGATAGTTTAAAACACTCGACACCATCTGAGTAACATTTATGTTGAAATTTTCAAACGAGGAAGTGTTAATTAGTGAAAAATCAGGCGACCGTGGAATATTTACCATGGTTAGCTTGTTTCAATCATCGGCTAACCAGTATGAGATGGAAAGAGGGTGAGCAGCTGATAGAAGTATACAACTTGAATTAGAGCATATGCTAAAAATGAAATCTGAGATGACATGAAGGATCTTTCAAAATGCGGAAGTTAAATTAATGGAGAAGTACCTTTAAAATGTTGGGACTTGGGATGTTAATGGTGTATATTAGAAAATAATAGGCAGAAAAAGGCCACCATTTGTACATTATTTATTTATTTGTTAGGGCTGTATTGAATGGTTCCTCAACTAAGGTCATACACAGATTTTTTTGGTCTAGATGTCTTGGAGTCAATCTCATGCCACCAGACCAGCATGTCATTGTTTTTGCATGGACATTAGGAAGAAATTAAAGAAGTCATAGTGCACTGAAATAAATTATCCAGATTTAATTCAAGTTGTGTTTCTTAGCCTTCTGTGTTCTCAAGCTCATTGCTTCACTGTAGACCTTCTTCTTTTGTGCAAACTGTACCTTTGTGTGCCACTAACCCATACGATGGGACCCACACATACCTCTATGAGTAGTAGGTTGTCAAAATGAATAATAAGACCTATCATTATTACAATAAGCGGAGGATGTGACAAGAAATTGGGTCTTGAGAAAAATAACATGCCTTTCTAACCCCATTATCAATTACCAATGTTGATCCATCTTCTCTTGTACAATTAAACCCATTTCGTTAAACGGGTTTCATCCAAAAGGATGCCCACTTGAGGCTTGGTTTCCTTTCATTTTGAGCAACTAGGTGCCCAAAAATGGTGTTAACCAGTATTCCTCTGTCCAGAACTAGGGTTACGTTATTCCAATGATGAAGGAATGCTAATCATGCATTTGTTCATAATTTTTTTTTAAACACATCATGCTTAAAATATCCATAAATTCAAAGAATTTGATCGGTCGCACAAGTCGGGATTGCAATATTTTTCTGTGTCAATGATATCCTTATATTAGAATTGAAACAATTAATTTCAATGTTTTTTCTCCTTAACAAATTTTATACCAGAGTGTGAAGCTTAAGATGAATATTGTTGAAATGTTATTAACATAAACATTGATCTGCACATAGGAGCTAGATCTTCTTGGTTCACTTTTTTCCCAAAAAAAACAAATGTGTAAATTTTGTTTCCTTGACACTTTCCTAAATATTGTTTCTTGAACAGACAACATAATAAAAATGAGATTTGTTATCAATGAACAGTGAGTTTTATGTAAAACTTTTGAAAATTGTTTTTAGAAAATTGAACCAAAACGTCTAATTTCTAATCATATGAAATGAGATAAAAGTAAAGAGAGATTGAGATGATGAATACGTGGACTGTGGAGTTCAATCCTTTTTTTTTTCGGTAAGTCAAATTCAATAAAACCAGAAAGGGGAAAAACTATACAAAGGAGGGGCAAAGGCCCAAGACCAAAAGCAACAACCTAGCGTGGGCAGAACATGCAACCCAGCCGAAGAACAAAAACAAAGGCTATTGAAATAGCAACAAGAAACGAAACAGCCTGTTGCATCAGCAACAACCACAACATCCTCACTAACCACCATGGAACACTGAGCTTGGGAGGCTCCATGCCGCTGCAATAGACCTCGCAGCCTTCGAATTCTGCAGCTTGCAAGACATGAGACGATTCCTAACATCAGTGTAAATTAATTTAGTAACCGACGCGGTAGAAGCCATCTGATTCATGGCATTTCTTCTATTCCTCTCTCTCCAGATAAAATACACTGATGTTGTGAGGCATAACTTGAAAACGAAGGCTTCCGGAGCCTTGGTACCATCCTTCCACATTGACACAATCCAATTTGTAATCTCATATAAGTTGAAATCTCCAACATATATCCCACACAGGTGTTGGAAGAAAATCCAGATCTCTGATGCAAATTTACATTTGAAGAAGAGATGTTGGTGACTCTCGGCATCGCCAAGGCACAGGGAGCAGTAATTAGGAGCAATTTTCTTAGCAAGAGCTGGACTATCCCTTGTCTTGAGCCTGTGACATAAAGCAACCCATGTGATGAAAGAGTACCTCGGAATGTGCTTTGAAAACCAGATTACAGAGTGCCAAAGAATAGAAGGAGAAGGAGGAATGAGGGCTCTGTAAGTAGTAGCTAAGTGGAAATCTCCAGTAGGGGAAAGGGACCAAACAACTGAGTCCTGAGATCCACTTCTCAGCTGAGGAAGCTGTTCTGTTGTCCCAATGGAAGGGACCAGATCTCTGAACAGACGAGGGACTCTCCATTGATCATTCCTAATCAGACATTGAACCTTTGCCCAATCTTCCCATTGAGAACAAACAATAAGATTGTGGTCAATTCTAGTGCCTAGAGGCCCTAAGGGAAGCCAGAAATCATGCCATAATGAAACATCCTTTCCAACCCCCACCACATGCTTGATGAAAGGTCTAGCAAGCCCTCTGAGATGGAGAAGCATCCTCCAATTCCACGAGCACAACTGAGGAGGCTTCAGAGTCCAGAAGCTGCAATTTTTGATAAGGTTTTTATGAGCCCACTCAAACCAAATGGACTGGCCTCTATCCTTGAACAGATTCCATATATGTCTGAGCATGGAAATACGATTCAAAGCTGCTAAATGAGGTATGCCTACACCCCCAAAATCTTTTGGCTTACACACATTCCACCAAGCAACTTGAGCTCCAGTTGCTTTTAAATCAACTCCTGTCCAAAGAAAGTTCTTAAGGACAGTGTTGAGTTGGTTAATCACCATCTTAGGAAGGATAGATAGGCCACACTAGAAACCAATTATGTTAAGAAGAATGGATTTAATGAGCTGCAGTCTACCTGCATAGGATAGAAATCTCGCTGTCCAACTTGTAATTCTGGCTGTGACTCTCTCAACCAAGATTCTGCAATCAATAGCATTAAGTCTTTTAGAACTTAAGGGGATCCCTAAGTACCTAATAGGGAGACAACCTAACTCAAAACCACACATGTTGATCATGAGTTGTTGGGTATCCTCAGGCACATTTGCTGTAAATAAAAGGCTCTTTGAGAGGTTAGGGAGGAGACCAGACAGCTTTGAGAAGGTTGAAATAGAATTGGTGATGACAGAAAGGGAGTGAACATCACCATGGCAATAAAACATAAGATCATCAGCAAACATCAGGTGAGATAAATTGGTCTTCTTACATTTCCAATGGTAGATGAAGTTCTGGTCATTGCAAATAGCCTGCTGAGTGATAGAAGATAGGACATCCATAACAATAACAAACAGGAAGGGGGATAGAGGGTCACCCTGCCTTAAGCCTCTAGTACCCTTGAAAAATCCATAGAGCTCACCATTCACAGACACTGAGAATCCTGGACAAGTAATACAAGCTTTGACCCAATTAATAAAAATAGGAGGAAAATTGAGGATCATGAGGGTATCCAACAAGAAGGACCAATTGACAGTGTCATAAGCTTTTCTCAAGTCAATTTTCAGGGTGCATCTGGGGCTATTGGAGCTAGAATGATACCCTTTCATCAATTCCTGAGCCAAAAAAACACTATCCCCTAATCTTCTGTCCTTAATGAAGGCAGTTTGGCTTTTATCCACAAAACAAGGGAGAACTGGCTTGAGCTTGTTAGCAAAAAGCTTAGAGATCACCTTATAAATAGTATTACAGCAGGCAATGGGTCGGAAATCACTCATACAGTTTGGATTTTGCACCTTAGGAATGAGAGCTAAATAAGTGGCATTAATCTCCTTGAGCAAGTGACCAGTAGAGAAGAAGTCCTTAACAGCTTTAATAATATCTTCACCAATCACCGGCCAAGCTTGTTTGTAGAAGCATGCATTGTACCTATCGGGACCTGGGGATTTATTACTCTTAGAGAGAAAAAACACTTCATGATAACTTCATTTGTGGGAATAGAGCTAAGATTTGCAATGAAACTATCAGGGATAGTTTTAGAGTAAACTGCTCTGAGAGCTTCCATGCCTGAGTAGTTACTGGTACCTCCACCAAAAATCGATTTAAAGTAGCTGAGAGCTTCCTCCTTAATTATTTGCAAGTTAGTAGTGGTGGAGCCATCAGCAAGTTGAAGAGTCATGATTTTCTTCCTGTTACATCTGTTGTTGAAAGCTTTCATAAAATAAGTAGTATTACCATCACCTTCCTTTAGCCAATTAACTCTGGACTTCTGAGTGAAGAGGGACTCCTCAGCTGCTACCATATCATTATAAGTCTGGAGCAATTCCTTTTCTCTAGTCCTTAAATGCTCATCATAAGGGTTAGAGTCAAGGTTCAGTTGGCAGATGTTAAGGGCTTCCTTAGCCTCAATAACTCTAGATGAAATCTTACTGAACTCCCTATTATTCAGGAATTTGAGTTTTTGCTTCAACATCTTGAGTTTCCTGGTCACCTGAAACATAGAGACACCATTGACATTGATAGTCCACACAGCATTAACTGTGGTCAGAAAATCCTTATGAGCACCAATGAAATTAAAGAATCTGAACGGGCAGTTTCTCCTAGGATTAGGACTACCAACCTTGACCACCATAGGGGAGTGATCAGAGATCCCATGGGGTAAGAACTCACACTCAGGTAGTAAGCCATTTGTCATTTGCCAAAGCTCTATCAAGCTTTTTAGAAATATTAGCAGCCCCTGGGCTCTTGTTGGTCCAAGTGAAAAAAATTCCATTATACCTTAAATCACACGACTCAGAAGTCTGAATACACTCATTAAACTCATCAATGGCAGGGGTCCATCTCTGAGATCCACCAAAGCACTCTGAGGGATGTCTTATAACATTAAAATCTCCTAATAGGAGCCAAGGGGGCTGAGGGGAAATTGCAGCAAACTGACTGATGTCATTATTACATGCCCCAAACATATGTATATATTATATATGTGTGTGTGACTGTGTGAGACACATATAAATCATGCTTAGCATTCTCATGAGTAAAATGACCATTTGGATTTTCATGAAAACCGTACCATTTAATGTCGTGCCGCCGCAAATGTTCAGCCTAATAAATAGCAGTTTGAAGGCAGCTTTCAATTTTTCAGTAAAACCATATCAGTGTTAATTTGACTCCAAACTTCTATTTATATACATTGATTATTATATTTCAAGTAACTAAAACGTATGATCCACGTTAAATCAATAAAGACAAAGCCATGCAGATATTATATATTATTTATATATAGAATTATGAGGAGCTTCTGTCACATATCTTTGTATTTGCGTGTGTATACGGTATACGCATATTATATATATATGTTAATATGTATGGAAAATTGGAAATAGAATTATAAGATTTTTGTCACATCTTTGTGTTTGTGTATATATACATATAAATAGGCTAACACCCCAAATACAAAGAATTCTCACCCCCCTTGCAATCAACGGGGACAATATAATATATAAATTTTTCACACACCCACAGCCCGGATTCTCTTTTTCATGGAAGACGATGATCATCACGGGGGACCCGAAATTAGCCCCCTATTTATCGGCCTAGTCGGGATTCTTGCCGGTGCCATCATAGTCGCAACACTGCATTGCGTCACTATGAGTTGGTGCAGACAAAGACAATCATCAAATTCAACAAACCAACCCCAAATTGCTAGAATTAATCGTCGAGTAGAGGCTCCTGGTAGCAGTACTAGCACAAGCAGTTCATCAACTGCGAACCTAATCACAGTGTATAGATATAGCAAAGAGTGTAGAGAGAGCAGCACATGTGCGGTGTGCTTGAGTGAGTTCATGGAAGGCGAGGAGGTGCGCGTGCTGCCAGAATGCGCCCATCAATTTCATGTGCTGTGTGTTGATATGTGGCTCTTTTCGCACCCAAGTTGCCCGCTTTGTCGGGCTAAGACTACGGCTCTGCAGCAGCATGTGGTGGTGTCCCTGCCGGATTCCGGTGGTGTTCCACCACCGGAGCTTTCGAGGATGCCGGATTTTGGTGGTTGATGGTACTGTTGTGTCTCTTGAGTGTACGACTGTACGTACATCCCTTAGTGTTAAGTTTCTTAGTGGTTTGCTGAGTTTTCTGTTTGTTTTTTAGCTTAGAAGCTAGTGAATTGTAGGGCCATGCGCCCTTTACCAAAACAATAGAATGTTGAGTCATGTACCAAACAGAGATCATTCATTTAACATCATGCACCATATTTTTAGCTCGAATCCGAATCTCTCCGGTGGAGGGGGCATCCGGTGGAGGTAGCATCCTTCATTGCTGCATTTTATCATTAGTGCAACACACTGTGGTAACAGTGTCGTGACAAAGTACAACATCATAAAAAGTTAATACTATAATATAATTATTGTATAAACGATATAAAGTTATTATAGAAATATTGTGAATTGATATATGTCAAGACATACAAATTCGAAAATTCTGTTTAACTTTATTTGTAAAAACAAAAAACTAACATGGATATGAATTTTGAATTTCATTTTTAACCCTTATCCGATCTTTTGGTAGTCTACATCTGTCACAACTAATTGGCCCTTGATTTGAGTGGTGTAACATTTACCTTTTTAAAGAATAAGGTTGAGACCTCAAATTTTAGTGAGACAAAATTAGTTTATGCTTTACTAACTTACGAAAAAAAAAAAGGAAAAAATAATTTCAATTAACATCTTATCTCATTGGTTGCGGGTCGCATATGGTTTTCAGGTTTAGATGTGCAAATTACCTTCTTGCCCTTTTACGCCTTGAGGACTCATGGTTGTCGGTGACTGCAAGACCCCCTTTGATGGTTCATACTAGTCGGTGATTGGAGAGGATAGATGGTCTTCGCCGATTTCAGAATTTAGAGGGTCCATCAGTCATTTTCTAAAAAATTGGGGGAGATAACTGGAAAACAAACATTTATACACTCCCAATTTCCCTCTAAAGTCTAAACCCATATCTCTTTTCAAAACAAACCTGTAAAAAGAATAGCTTCAAGTTCAAGTTCAAGCTACTAATTTGAGCTAAAAGCGTAGAACCAACCAACCCCACCAAATCTAGCGAAAAACCCCAAAAAAATTTCAATGTCCCCCCAAATTTCCAATCTCTCTCTCCTCCTCTCCCATCCCAACTGATCTTCCATTTTCTGTAACAATAATCATCTGATCTGATAAATTTTGTTAGGGTTTTAGATTAATCCACTTGTTCTGATCCAAAACCCTAACTCACAATGAAACGAACCCACATTTTGGTTTGTTTCGATCGAAGATGGCTAATGCCTTTGATTTTAGCTTCCACACTCTGTATCGTACTTCTTCTCACAGTAACCCTAGGCCAATACAAATTATCATCCGAACCTAATTCGAGTTCTTCTTCTTCAATTCATTCGAGATCAATAGGTTCGGCATCGAATTCCGGTACCGGAAGTGATCGGTTGGGTCTGCCGGAGTTGCCGAGGTTCGCGTACTTGTTATCGGGGACGAAGGGAGATGGATCGCGTTTGCAGCGACTGCTTCAGGCGGTGTATCACCCGAGGAACTACTACTTGTTGCATCTTGATCTTGAAGCATTGGACGTTGAGAGACTTGAGCTTGCTAAGTTTGTGAAATCGGAGGCGGTGACTAGGGATTTCAAGAATGTGATGGTGGTTGGTAAGGCAGATCTGGTGACGTATAAGGGGCCGACGATGACTGCAAGTACGCTTCATGCTATCGCAATATTGTTGAAGCAGGCGAAGGAGTGGGATTGGTTTATAAATCTCAGTGCTTCGGATTATCCCCTTGTGCCGCAAGATGGTTAGTTCTTTTTTAAATGTATATGATATGATTTGGACTTGCTATTGAATGGAGATCTAGTCATAAACAGCATTTATATGATTTGTACTTGCTTCTGTGATATGTTCATTCGATATGTTATTCTGCATTTTGTTCTATTTATATTAGAAAATGTGAGCTTTTGTGGTCTGATATTTACAGTCTGCCGATGTGGGGAATACTGCGGTAGGAATTGGGGAATACTGTTGTAGGAGTTGGGAATTTGTGTATTTGAAGTCTGGTGAGATAGTGGATTATGTGATAAAAGCCAATTTGGCTGAACATTGTTGAATTTAGCTGGAAGGATTGGTAACTAGGTGACTTTATTATTAGTTTTCACTTGGATATGCTACAAACACGCGAGATAGATTGAACTAATACGGTTCACGGAAGAGGGATTTTCAATGGAGGCCATGGTAATTACCTAAAAAGGGAAACCACTCAAAGAAGTGGAGGAAAATGGGCTCTAGTAGTTGGCAGGAAAGAATACAAACACATAGTGCTGGGAGGAAGCAACAGAGGATCGTGATATCAATGTAGTTGGTGTAGACGTTCTTTGCCCATATCCATTTATTAATTGGTCAACAGATGAAACAAAATATGCTCAACGAGCAGGTAAGCAAGATAGTGCACATAGCGCCTTTGGGGTGGGTGGGGTTTTTTTTTTTTTTTTTGTGGGGGGGGGGGGGGGGGGG
>JAOTQH010000008.1:5221246-5232165 GCA_025631255.1 Cornus kousa | reverse complement strand
ATTGTATACTAATAAAAAAAAAAAAAATTTTGGGGGGGTGGGGCCAGGCCCCTGCTGGCCCACCCCTCCCTCCGCCCCTGCATGCAGCGCGTATTAGTACACCTTTACCATTCAATAACTATGGTTATTTCTTTATTATTGATAGTTTGCTTGAATTGAAATTTAGATAAAATTGTAGTTTTTGGTTTTTTTTGATAAATTGGTAAATTTTAAAAATCGTTTTTAAAATGTTGAATTATGTTAATTCCACAATAATTAACACTGCGTTCAACTATGAATGTTTTTCATTTGTACTTTGTAGTTTGTACTGGCCGAACGAAAGGGAAAACATGAATGGAATCAGCATTGCAGACCTTAATAAGTACCTTGTTATATAATACCTTGTGTGAAAACTACAAGTTGATTTCTATTTTCATATTAAGTGGTACAAAAACTCATTATTTTCACTTTACCAATATATATATTTATCCACAACATGCATCTTTAATCAGAAATCCACTGCAAAATCTTGCAACACTGCAAAAAAATTTAAGTTTCCGAGGAAAACTTCCTTGCGCATTTAATATTTTGTTATCTGTGCCGTCAACCAATTGTTTCATGTCACATAAGTAAAAAGTGTTTTATTTTAATGAGTCATATTACTACATGACAGTATTTAATAAGTTGATGATACCATGTTATCATTACAATCGGCTCAATTAAGTTTTTCTTGCTGTCTCAAAACAAACTTGGCCAAATTGACTGCATTTGTCTGGGCTAGAGCGGCCTCCGCTCCCGCCGCTTCCGGTTCCATTTCTGGAGCGGCCTCCATCCCAGGATTCACATTCACAAACTCCCAGAGCTCATCTTTCTTATTCTATGCTAAAAGACTCCAACCCAATTAGTTTGTCTCAATTATTTTTGGTTGGAAGAGCTCACCAAAAGGAATAGTACAGTCTATCTGGTATTCAACCTTTTCCACATCAAAATTTCCAGAATTCAGATCTCTATCCTTCCTCGCAAAAGGAGTAAGCAAGACTTCTTGAAGACTCGGGGTCATTTCTTTATACAATCAAGATAGTTTGAACGTCCGTTGAACTTAATTTTCTCCAATTCCAAATTCAAAGATTTG
This sequence comes from Cornus kousa, assembly GCA_025631255.1. Classification (NCBI taxonomy): domain Eukaryota; kingdom Viridiplantae; phylum Streptophyta; class Magnoliopsida; order Cornales; family Cornaceae; genus Cornus; species Cornus kousa. The sequence goes on along the minus strand of JAOTQH010000008.1, from coordinate 5,231,054 downwards.
GTGCTCCCAAAGGTAACATTTGTAATTTTTAATTTGATTGGTATAAATGGTTGGCTGCATTGGCTATACCTAAACTTTCTATTCTTTGGGGATAATTAATTTATTGGCTTGGGGTGTATAGCTGCACTATAGAATTAGAAAAAGTGAAGGTGGCAATGTAGGTAGGGTATTGTTCCACACCTGTAAAGAAGCTTGTGAAGTCAGGATAACATGCTGAGTTATGGGTGCACATAGTCAACATACATTCAATTCCCTTCTCCTTTGATTTTGAATTAGGCACTTCTAACATCTCTCTAATTTACACTCACCTGAAACAAAGTTCAAATAAAAACATAAAAACAAAAACTTCAAAACTCAATTACAACAAATCCAAATGAATTTTACAAAAAATAAAAATAAAAAAAAAATACACAACTTTGCGGATGGCTGGACAACCAATCCAAGAAAACAAAAAAGGGAAAAGGAAACCTGGTAAAAGAATCACAATCATCTCATATCCCAAGTATATGTTGGTCACAATCATTAAAAATCTCTTTCTCCTTTGTCCAGTGTAATCCCGAGTTTGCCTCCATTTTTGGGCAATCCAATGGGTTATTCAGTTGGCTTCTTCGTCAATGGCTTTTTTGACCTTCCAGTTCTTCCAAAGCTCTCGACGGTTGACCCCTCTCCTGGCCACTGCTTAATGACACAGTGGCTCTAGGCACTTGTGAACTGGTTATAGGCTTTTGTAGTGGCTTCAGAGCTGCCATGATCTCAGCAAATGAAGGCCGCAATTTTGGATCTCTACAGGTTATATTTATGTAATGTTAAAAGTCTGTCTGATTGTTAGCCTAACTGCACTTGCTATAATCACATTCAACATCCCCATTATGCATTACAGACACAAGCATAGACATTGCAAACTCATGCTCCCATGATATACATAAGTAGATAATAGTGTAGACCCTTTTTATGCATGCCGGGGAGGGGGTGGGGCAAAGATTGCAAATCATAGAGAAGAAAGGTTAATACTGAGGAAAGTGGAGCATTCCCAAAAGTATAATTTGAGGAAATGTGCTTCTAATAACAATACTATTGCATATATTGTAAAACCAAACTGAAAAAAAAAAAAAAAAAAAAAAAATTGGCATGGGCATGGCAAACGTTACCATACTATCATCTACATATGTCAGGATCCATGCCACCTAACTTGCTTGAGAGGAATGTCAGTTGAGCCACTCAGACTATCAACTTGATACCTTATAAATGGCTCCATCTTGAACCAGATTAAGCCTTTGAAACTAATGCACATTTATCAGGACTTGGACTAAGTCAAGCCGGTTTCAACAAAGCTAGTATAATTGTATAACCGAGGTTAAAAATGAAATAACATGTGGTCAACTATTTATATGTGTAAGGTTTGAATTTATGAACATTCGAAGCCACAATCAAACTGCAATGGAGGATACCAAAAGAGACATAAGATCGCCCAAAATTGGGTTCACAAGGTTTATCCTTGAAGGAGTTGCTGAATAGCAAGCACCTCACAATTCAAGTTTTGCAGACTTTGGAGTCGGAAGTGTGATCTTGGTTCTAAAGTTAGCCTTTTGGAATTGGAGCTCAGATACAAAGCAACCCTCGTCATAGTGAAGAATCCAGATGCTTTCATATTATTGTGAAAACTAGCTTTCCCATTCTGAAAAGAGAAACCCGTGATCTAATTTTCCCCAAACTCAGAAATATCTAAGATTGTGATCAAAGGAAAGGAAACTATTTTTCGGATAAAAAGATACCAGCTCTAGTTGGGAGCAAAAAAGTCAGTTAACATAACAGGGCATCAGATATTGTCAATTACTGTAATATAAACAGCAGCGGAATTTCACCATGCATTCTTCAAATAAATGGAATGGATAGGGCTACAAATGAACCGACCTGAGAATCATACTATTTGAGCTTGGCTCGGTCATTCAAGGTAAGTGTTCATAATGAGCTCAGGATAGGAGTTCAGACTCAGATTGTCTAAAAATGGTCAGTTTGGGCACTGCTAGACACAAATACATGATCAATGTAATGAATCTTATTGTTGTCTCTCAATCACACACAAACATGAAATGTCTCCTTTTTTCTTTGTTCTTTTTTATTAGGGGGTGGTTAGTTGAACTAGTCTGTTTTCAAAAGTGAAACGTCTCCACATTCGGCCGGGCTACTGAACAAGCCCAAGCCAAATTCAATAGAAAGACAAGCCAGAATCATTCATGAGAAACTCAGCTCATTTGTAGCCCCAAAATTGAAGGCAAAAATGTAGAGTATACTCACGTTTGCCAGCATTTCGTAATAATATCTGCAATAGAAGGATGGATATCATCTGGAATGTCAAGACGGCGGTGCTGAAATCCGACAGCACCAACAACTTGCATTGGGTTCATTCCTCCCCATGGCTGTTGCAAAGTACAAAGCTCCCATAATATGACTCCAAAACTAAAGACATCACACCTGCATTTGGACCAAATATCATCCAAATTCAATGAAAATCAAGAACAAAATTTAAAATTTATTGCCCAATATGCTAAAAAGCAAATAACATACTTTTCGTTTGAAGGTTCATTTCTTAGCACTTCTGGAGCCATCCACTCTGCCTGAAGAAGAGAAAAACACCATGGCATTAATAAAGATGTCTTGTGTAACGGTTGCTGTTAAAGAGGCATCGGTCCAATAAAATGTGTATCAAATGACAATGAAATCAATTGCAAACAACGATAACCACACAACCACAGAAGGCGACCGCACCAATTATGAGTAGAATTGCAACAAAATATCTCATCTGCTTCAGATCTCCTATTTTTTCAAAGTTCTTTCTTTTAATTCCTACATGGGTAATAAACTGCAAATTCTACAGCAATTGCACCAAAAGCTTCAGTTCATTTGTGATGCATCTTAATGTGACAGTCCTTTCCTCGTGATGGATATGGTCATATAATAGATCTCTGAAGCCTCTTGACATGGCAACCCCTGAGAAGATGATGAGGAAACTGATTAACATGTAGTACTTATAGCCCTATTAGGAGTCTTTTCTAAGAATATTACCATATTTTCTAACTTGTTAATGTTTTCTAAATTTTAGGAATTAGATCTGCCTTGTGTTGTACTATATTAGATTATGTTATTAGGGGTTTTTTCAAAGCCTATAAGTAGACCTCTCAAGAAAAAACAAACTTATATGGATCAAAAACAGTGACAGTTTCATAAAGCTCTCTCTGCTCTCTTTTTCTAGTTCTATTTTTCTCCTATTATATCTGAGAAGCTTGGAAGTTGCTTTTGTATCTATCCTCTCTTATGGCCTCTTTTTCTACTGTCCCTCCTCTGATCTTGTGATCAAGAGGCTTGGAAAATGCATTGCCCCCTTCTCTAAATCCTCAGCTCTCTCTTTCTCCTCTGTTTATATCACACAATATTACATAGTTTAATCACTCACATGTTCAAAAAAATTATTGAGCAAGCCAGGCTTCATCAATTTAGTATTGGAGCAAAAGATCCATGGAAGATATGAAGATGATGCAAAGATCTCAATCTTGAAAAAGCAAAAAACTTCAAATGTTTATTATACAACAAGAGGGGACCAAGGCATCATAATATTATAACCCTTAAATTGTGCTCGAAACTTTTGTATCAATAATTCCTTGAATCCTAATTGACATTGGATCCACGAGAAGAAAATGAGAGTATATATTTTAGTCCATTAAATTTTATTACAACTTCTTTTCAGAACATTGTCATATTTTCTTAGTCTGGATGCTTTTACAGTTTTTAGGAACAGAATTTATGTCTTATCTTGTTACAGTATAGGTTAATTTTTAGAAGGTAGGTTTGACTGGGGTTTGGTAAGGCCCCTGGGTGGAAAATGTTAACCTTGAGATAGATATAATAGTGACTGTTAACTCCCACAAGGGAACTGCGTTGCCATAAGGACTTTGGGCATGCCCTAGGAGTCTTGCATTCAACTGCTAGGGGCGTCAAGCCTTCCACACGTTCAAAGAAATTATTAAGAGAGCAAAGTTACATCTCTGTGGCATGCGAATATATGATCTTAAGAATTTTGCTGCACTATCCCCACATTGTAGCATCATACTATATTTCCTCGAAACTGCTTTGAAATATATTTTTCTCACTAGCAAGCTTTAATATTTTCCCATTTCAATGTGTGTGTGTGTGTGTGTGTGTGTCTGTACACACATAAACTGAGTTACTTTCTGCCTTTCATGAAAAATGGAACATGCAATTTACCAGTCATTAGATGACTACCATCATCATCATCATCCTTGCCTTAATCCCTTTTTTTTTTTTACCTTAATCCCATATATATGCAGTCGGCCACATTGATTCTCTTTTTCCATTATTTTCTATTACAAGTCATCTCTCCTATAATATTTAACTTTTTAAAACCATTTATAACTCCATCCCATGTTAATTTCAGTTGCCCTCACTGTGTCTTACCCTCTATAAAATTACACTTCCACTTATTACTGGTGCAATGAGATCAATATGTTTTACCCACGGACAAAATGATCTCCCAACTTTGCAAGTGACCTTAATGGACAACTGGAAACCAAGAAAATACATCCCAAATATTATGTATTGTATGAATTTTGGCAATAAAAATGAGCGAAGATAAATGCTCCTGCATTTTTTATCTGGAATCATTTGGAACATTGAACAATTTACCATTTTATGAATAATCCAAATATCTTCACCCATATCTTCAACTGTCACACTTCTTTAAACCAATTCGCCACCTCCTTCAACCCTCAACTAATGGGAACCAACACTAAGTAGCAGCCTTCTTATCTTTTCTTACTAAATCTTTTCATAAGCATTGAGCAATGGATAACCAGTAACGAACACGGAGATGCATGGGCTGATCATCTCCTTCTTTCGCATGTACTTCAAGTCCCTTTTAGTTCAACTATTTGCTCCCAGAATAATCATAAAGTGTCTTGCAACTCTTGTAGCATAGTTAGTTTTTATGTATATTAAGAATAGTTATTTCATGAATTCCAATCTCAATTCTAAAGAGAAGGCAAAAAGACTACGCAACTCAGACACCAGTTCCAACTGAATTTCCCTATAGATGGGAAAATACATCATAAATATGGAGGTATCTTTTAACCATAGATCACAGCAACCACCTTTTTGAAGGAGAAACTTGGCACCTAAAGCATCTCCAAAGTCCTGGGTACTAGAACCAACAGCACTGAGGTATCTTCTACAAAATGGCTGATAAATAAAATAGCATAACCAAAGATCAGCCAATTTCCAGTATTGCAGAAGTACTGCAGGCCATCAGGAAAGTCTCCAGTAAGATATACACAATAAAATAACCAAAACATAAAAAGGTAAAACAAAATGCAAGCAAAGATGAATTAAGTTGCAGCATAGTAGCATGTTATGTTCCATCAAAAGGATGCAATGTCTAGCAAGAGATAAGAAACCATATAAATACTAGTATGAACAACATATAAACAAATAAAACAAAGTACAATAAATTTCTTTAATGGTTGCCAAAGAAGGACAAAAGCCGAGGTACAAATTGGCAAGTACAGCTTACCGTCCCTGCAGTAGACCTTGAAGAAAGAAATGTGCTGTGTTTCATCCGTGATAAGCCAAAATCGCAGACCTGAAAGACGGGCAGAAAAATCAAGTCATGTTACATTAGTTTGGGAACTATATAATATGTTATTCAAGATTCTCAACTCAAGATAAGAACTTGACCTTCACAACCCAATTCTTATCAACAAGAAGATTTGGAGACTTCAAATCACGGTGAACTATTACTGGTGTGCAGTTGTGCAAATAATTCATTCCCCGAGCCTGAAAGTTCAGTTATTTAAGCAAAAACATTATGCCCAGTGAGTCAACAAGTTAACCAGAAGCTTTGCCAATATACATTGAAATCAAGGTAAGAGAAATGAGATAATACAGCATCAAGCGCCATCCGCAATCTCCTCCGCTCATCTAATTGATTGTTAGGCCGGTGAATTAACCTATACAAACTACCTCTGCAGAAAGATAGTGATAATAATAAGCTTCAAAATTCCAGGTAGACCATCTTTTATAGTAAGTAAATTAACATGAACAACAATTCGCTGAGGAACTGGATTACTCTAACAAAAACATACAGATTTAAAAGAATTCTTTAACAACCATGGCCATCCATGAAATGAGATAAGCTCAATAATCAATGGTACAGAACAATAGTAGCCCAAAACAGTATGGCATTGACCAAGGAAAGGATTAACTGTTCCCTAAATGAGCAATCAATAAAGCTTTTGGATGAAGAAGTTGGTATAGCAAATTTGAGGATAGTTCCATTGATGTGTTGGAAAATTGTGCTTGGATAAATTTTGGTTCAGAATAATTGGCTGATACCGAAACCAAAGGAATAACCCTCCACAATTATATATAGATATATTGATACTTGATAGGCAGAATACACGCACCCGCTATTGCCCCAACTGGAACTTGAACCTTAAACCTACCTTATGGGAAGAGGAGGGCATACCACTTGAGCCAGAGCCTTGGTGGAAAAATAAAAAGATAATGCTTGTGTGATAATTGTGCATTCTGATAAAATATAATCTAACAAGAGTTAGAACCATTTGTCAACTTGCAAATGTTCGTAGAGTAGAGGTACTTAGGATTAAAAACTGCCAGAAGTAACCTGAATGTATGGGGGCATTTTAGATTCCTTTTAATCATATTTGAGATCCTGAGTATCATATCATAAAGGCAATGGTACTTGACAATGTCTTTAAACGTTATGACATAGTTCAGAGCATTTTTCTCCCGAAAATCATATTTATGATGTAAGCAGATATATAAATAAAAAACTTGTAGTTTCAGCATACCTAGGAAGAAATTCGGTAACAATTGAAAGATTTGGAGCACGAGTAATAGCTCCCATGAAGAGAACAACATTGGGGTGCCTGATCCTTTTCATGATCCGAACCTAGCAAGCCAAAACACATTATAATTATTGATGTCAATTGACAATCCATTACTTACTCATTTACAAATATATATATATATATATATAAATAAAAAAAATAAAGAAGAAGTAGAAGAAAAGTATCAATACATGAATCCACAAGATGGAGACAGGTGTAGCCTTGTAGGTGAGTGAATTTGAGGTTGGGGAAAGGGGAGTAGGACTACACACAGCAGCTCTCAACGCATTTTAGGGTCTCAAATGCATCTCCTTGAATTATGTGTGTAGCTGGGGCTAAAAGGAAAGTTGTCTTTGACCTTATTATCATAGTACTGTTCATAAGATAATAAAAATAGCTAAAGACCCAAAAAGGACTGTATACCATTCAAATAGCCATTTTCATTTGAAACTGGCCAAAACTGTTGGAACTATCTAGAACTGTCTGAAATTTGAGCCAAGACAAGATGAGGGAATCATCTATACCTCTCAACAGCCAAAACAATGTTCCAGCCAGATAACAGGATTAATTACGTTCATGCCAACTCATTCACTGAATGAATTCAATATTAAGACCAACATGGATAAATTGACTAAACTAGATCGAAGATAGTCAGAGAAATCTATGATGATGACCATAATGTGATGTATCAAAACAGCCAGGGGAAGAAAAAAAAAAGTATCAAAACCTTCTTAGTTTATCATGATGAGTCGGTGCCACCTCATATGGCATCATCGAAAGGATACTTCGATACAGATCGCACAGTGGTAAAGGCATCATAATGATGATATATTTGATGCCATTTTCACCTCACAAAATCTACTCATGATTTGCTAAAGAGGCTTTTTAAGGAGTGTATGTCAGAGAAGAGACATATTGTACCTCGCTTTTGAATTCTTCGAGCCTTTCACCAGTTACAGCTTGGTCTAGGAACTTCTTAACAGCAACCTCCTGAAAGATTAAGAGTGGCAATGAGGTTTAAAATGTTTACCTTCGAAGATAATATGAGAGAAATAAGAAATAGCAACAAAGCAAACAAAAACACTAACAAGAAACTTTCATCACAAACAAATAAGAATAACATGCAGTTAAATTATTTTGGGCATCAGTCCTGTGCAAATATTCAGTCAGGCTGGAACACCAACAACAAAAGTAAATTTTCCAAAACAAGCTAACTGTAGCAGTTTTTACCAAATAACTGAAAGAAACAATGAGCAAAGTCCTCGTCACTGCCCCAAACATTACGGAATTGTTAACTTTAAGAATATTCATAGACCTTGAATCATATTATTCATATCATAGCTACTGGGACCACCTACAGTGGACCAGAAACCCACAACCTAGGATGCCCTTTACCAAATTAATGGAAATCTGCTAGTAGCTTTAGAAAAAACCCAATACCATTGTGTGTTTCCCATAACCGACTAGAAACGTGATAAATTCCCAAGTGAAGAGATTAAAATATCAGAAGATAGGTTTTGTGACATTTTCATGTCATCTAGATAAATAAATGTACAGTTTGGTTCCTTAAATGTTATCCCAACACGTCAAGTCCACTTTGACACAATTTCATTTTCTTGCTTCTCCAATTTTTTCTTTTTTTCCCCCAAATAGAAAGGGAATTAATATCTTTTAAGTACTTGTATCTTTATGACTTCCCATGTTTGCGTCCTGTTAAAAAACTTATATGCATATATGTATTTATGCTGGGGTCCTATTGTAATTAGATATAGGGTTTGTGGCCATTATGTAAATAGGCCTGTCTTGTATTGTATATAACCCCCTTTATGTTTTAGGGTTAGAAATATATATATATATATATATGAAAAGTGTGAGCTGCGCCTCATACTCTGTCTGAGCTCTCTCGCTCTCTCTCTCTCTCTATCTCTAATTCTCTTTCTATACAAATCTCTATTTTTACATGGTATCAGAGCTAATCGAAATTGTGAGTGTGGGAAATTGCAGTTGTATCGTTCTTGTATAGATCTGTTCAGAGCTCGTGACGGTGGTGAAGTTGTTGCCATTTTGGTTGTTGACGAGCTCGCCGCCTCCTCTCGTCGTCATTGCTCGATGCTTGGTCTCAAATCTGAAGCCCAGTTTGGTTGCTTGTGTTGTTGCCGTTTTGGCTGTCAACGAACTCACCGCCTTCTCTTGTCGTCGTTGCTCGTTGCTTGGTCACCGGCGGCTGTTGCAAGTTGTGTAGCTACTTGTTGATTCCATCGCCGCCGTCGTTGTCGCTGTCGCTGCGTGCTTGCTGGAGAACTAAGATTTTGTAAAGAAAAACGGTGTTTGGCTACAGGGTTCTCGCTATCCCAATCTAGGTTAACATAAACCGGATTTGTTAATTATGAAAAAAAAAAAAACCAGATTTGTTCCGACCCGATTTAAGGTCCGGCCCATTCGACCCGATTTACGGTCCGGGTCTGTTCTACTCCGAGTCTTCTTCTGTTCTCGGTTCAACTCTGTTCTGGCCTTCTCGGGTGCAACAGTTTCTTTGGTTTTTTGGTTCTTCAGTACAGATTTGGCATCGGGGTGACTTTAACATAGCGTAGATAAGTTTTTTTTACATATTCATATATCCATGTCGGACGATTCAATTGTTGCTTTTGGGTCTACTGCAGTTAAATCTTTTGCAACACATGTTGATCCTATTGGGCTGCAAATTACAACTATGAAATTAAATAATTCTAATTACTTACTATGGGCTCAAGCAGTAAAGATCTCTTTAGGTGCCCGATAAAAGCTGAAGTTTATTACAACTGATCCTCCATTAACAACATCAGCAACATATGAGGATTGGGAAACTGATAACTATATGGTTATGTCCTGGTTGTGGAACAGTATGGAAC
>JAOTQH010000008.1:5198303-5210156 GCA_025631255.1 Cornus kousa | reverse complement strand
TTTCTCAAATTTGAAAGAATCTGAGAAATATGTTGCCAAACATGCGTTAGAATGCATAAAAAAAATTACAAACAACCAAGGGTGCCCCCTAATCCACCAGGTGTGTTTCAAATGCAAGTAAATTTGCCTTATAAACATGTGTTCATAAATGGGTGACAGCATACTTAAAGTTGCTCAAATGACTTAGATATCAGTTCAATTTGATTGCACATTAGTGGAGGTGATCAATGTTATCACTGTTTCGGATAATTCTGTGCCTGTTAAGATTTTGGCTATTATTTAGAATTTGGATTACTTGTTTGATGATTTATTGGTTGTATCTAGTTTTTTTGCTGTAAATGTAACAGACTACATAGATATCAAAAGATAGTGCTGTCTTTTTGTGCATCTGAAGTGAATTATGTGAAAATTTTGCTATAAAATCTAGGGGGGAGGGCTTTATCTCGGGCCTCTGCCATAACTTGGCATGTCAAGCATTACGAGTCAATGACAATGGAGATTTGTGATGCCCTGTTCTTCTTCCTTAGGCAGCCAATAAAATTCCTTTGCGAGTGATGGTTTAGGAAGTATATCTTTAATTTTGATGCCACAATGAACAGCAGAGTTGAGGGTGGCAGGGTTCCAACTTCAGGAAGGGGCAAGTGGTATGCTGCTATGCATAGCGGTGTCACAACTATATTTCTACGTACAATGTTTTTAAAGAACTGGTTATGTCATTGCCTTGTATTTCGTATTTGGAACCAGTTGAAGCAGATTCTTTGGCAGTTCGAGGTGTTTCATTATTAGGTTTCTCTGTTGGACAAGTCAATTAAAATGCCACACTAAATATATCTTCTTTTTTTTTTTTTTTTCTTTTTCTAGGATCCATTAGTTTGCAAGTCAGTCTTGTATGAATTTGCTGTGAAGATGAAGTTGGATAGTCCCAAGTATACAACTCAACAAGCAAAAGGGGCACAACCAGGTTTTGTCTCTTCATTGGTTTTCGATGGGAAAAGTTACACCGGCAATGTATCCGGTAGCAAGAAAATGGCGGAACAGTTGGCAGCCCGCAATGCCATTCAATCACTTCTTGGTATAGTTTTTGCAGCTCTCTCTCTCTCTCTATATACATAAAAGAGTGTTTGTGTCTTAGTAGATATATAATAACATTTGTCGTGCTTTTTGAAGGATCACATTCAGGAAATCTTCTTAATCAAATTATCAAGTCCAAGGACAAACGCAATGCTTCAGTACATTCAGTGATGAACTTGGGCTTCAGCAAAGAAATCTTTGTTACAGCTGTTCAACCAGGTAATAAGGGTCTGATATATGTTTGTTAGTTATGGTTCAAATTGAAATTATAAGGGGCAATAACAATTTGCTTATGGATGCATATTCAGGGGATTCTTCAAGACAGCCGAGTAATGTTGTCGCGGATATACACCACTCAGGATATTCTTCACGACAGCCGAGTAATGTTGTGGTAAGAGGTCCTCCTTGTTTGGAAAAAAAAAAAAAAAAAAAAAAAGAGACCAAAAGACGAAATTTTTATGCAGAAAATGCATGCATAGTCAACTTGGTGTTCTTTATGTGCATGGAACCAACACTTCTCTGTTTCAATTGTTACAGCCTTCAGAAGTCGGCTCCAATTGTGATTTCACAACTGTTCATCCTAGTTGTGGAGCAAAACGCAGACTTGAACTAAACAATGTGGAGAACAAGAAGACAAGAAGTCATGGGAATTAAATACATGCACATATAATAGTGTTTTGGATAGTTTTAGGTTCTCAGGAGTTTAGTTTCCAAAACTTCATTGCCTTTTGTTCCTTTATGTGAATTGATGTGTCATATGTTGGGAGAAAATTTGGCTATTACAGTTCAAGACAAGCCAAGGTTGATAGGTTTGGTCCTCAGAAAGCCAGATCTGGAGAAATTATTGTCCTGCATCTCTATGCATTAAATGTGGTTATGTATGAAAAACTTGTGTTTGTCATTGATATTGCTTTTTCAAGGGAACCTAAAAATCAACATTCTGTAAATTTATTATCTTGATTCCACACACACAAACACACATACATTGAATAGGGACTAAAATCCTCACATAATACATATGCAACAGCAAATCGGTCCCCTTAAGTTAGTGATACAAGTTAAGAAAATGTCCTGATATTAGACTTGCATCCCAATATTTTCTTAGCATGTATCACTAACTGGAGGGGACCGATTAACTATTGCGTAGGAAAGGATTTTGATCCATTGAATAGATGATTTTTTTTCCGGTCTAGTTTGTCATAGATATCAGAAACAATGACATTATATTGGTTTATTGCAATACATATATTTAGTAGGTCATCATTGAAGGGCTTCTATGAAGCTTGGGAACAACACTTCAGACATCTTATGCAGAGAAAAAAAGAAAGTGACACAAACCTCAACTGAAAGGCACTACAAAGAAAGCATAATTCATACATGGAATCCAAGTTGGAGAATGAGGCTTTTCTGATCCGTGAAACCCCTTGATTTTCCAACTGAAGATCCTCAATACTGCCTTCATCAACTTGAATCAACATCAGGAAAAATTGTTACAACTTTCACCCTACCCGACACAATATTGTTCGTTTTTGACACTTCCGGACCAGATTTTGCACTGTGTCATAGAAGGGTGGTCATCCATCATAGTACTACTCTAGCATAAACATGTTTAACTGCGGAATTCTAATAGATTCACGGCCATTACGACTTTAAAACATGTTGTGTTATAGAATGGTGTTGAGCTTACATATAACACTTTACCTTCACCTTCCTTAGGCAATGTGGGATCATCACACCAATGACCTACCAGTGTGGTAGCTCACCCGGTATCTCATACCACCCATATCATATCCACCCGCTGAAGTCCTCGTAAAAATGGCAAGGTAACCATAAGTACATCAGTCTATCGACTCTTAATGAAATAAGATAGCCTAACAATTGTATCTTGATTGAGTTCCATACACACATATGTAATAGTGAATGCCAATTGGATGCATCATCTCCTGAGTTCTTCTGCACTCAGTGACTTGTGAAATAGTTTGCTTTGGAACGTAAAGTGGAACAGAAAGCTTGACCAAATCTTTACGGCAGAAGAAACTAGGGACATTAATTGAACAATAAACACTTCAATTTCTAAGGAGGTGATGTAGTTAATCTTCTCTAATGAATTTATCAAATCATCAAACCTAATGGCATAAGGCTAAAAACTAATGTTGTCAATATTCTTTATTATATATATAAAACTTTTTATGGGGGAAATGGTTCATTCACGTGACAAAGATGTTCAGTACAGGCACTTTATACACTTTAAAAAAAAAATTATGCGTTTAATGTAAAGCAAGTAATTTGTTTTTAGTGATACTATTTTGTAGGTCATATAGTTTTGATAACATATTACTGCAACTTAATGAACCAGAGTTATCATTTACCCAAAAATATGAATCAAACACATGATGAACTTTACCTAGGAGTTAGGGCTAATGAATTGAAGATAGCCATGGTTACTAGTGTCCATTCTCCAAACTAATTAGAACAAGCAGGTTGTAGACTATAATTGACTAAACGAAAGCATTCAGAATTTCATACGTTAAATTAGAGCTGAGCCAAGCTCAGGACTAAAGGGAACTGAAACTCTAAACTAGAATTTCAGGCATGTTTAAAATGATTGTGGATGAAAACAGAAGGAATTTTCAGAAGTTTAAGAAATAAGCCTATCATTCTGCACCTTATTGACAATCATAACATATCTCATGCACAATGGTTTGGCACCCACTTGAATTCTTTGCAAAAATGTAGTGTGCGCCAAATAATCGAAATAGGATGAAGTGAAAGACACTATTGATGACATACTATCCCTATTTGAAGCACTTCTCTTCTGGTCCTTGAGAGCTGGAACTGCTTGGCAAACTAATAGAGAGCATGAGCTTATTTGCACTGTTATTAGCGGAGGCAAATTATAACTTTGTAAGTGCTTCAAAACATACTAATATTAACCATCTTCAGCAATGAATGAAAAGAGAAGGAACTGTTCTTAATTGCAACAAAGAACACTGGCTTTTGTACCAAAATGTAGTTGAATACCATGATCCCTGTAACTAGGAATCAAGGAAAAGTTTCTTTTACTTGTATATGAAACTGCAGCATATTGAAAAAACCAAGCTGGTTGGAGATGATGGGAGGATTAGGACAACCTTAGTATAAACGCAATTGTTCACCCCATTCAGGGGAAAAAAAAAAAAAACAACGCACTTGTTAGGAACTGGATTTGGCAAGTGTTTCTGGTATACCTCCCTTCTGATGTTACTCTTCCGTATTATTGCAAGAACGCCGTGCCTATAATAGAATATTCACATATCTCCGGGGGAAAAGCCAATGAAAGACTTGTTTTTATATAATCTCAACTGAAACATTTCTGCTTGTCATGCTCTGGTGATGCATGGTTGAAGTTTCTTATCATTTTGCATTCCAGAATCTTCATGAATTGGTCCAGCCACAGGTCAGATAACTGATCACAGAGGAATCTAGTTCAGTGCATTCCAGTTGATCACAGTTCATTTTGATCATCTCCGGTTTTGCTCCATTTTTGCCCAATAAACCTTCAAGGAAATGGATTTTTCCAAGCACATTTTAGATGTCCAACAGTAAGGTTGTAAGAATGTCATTCCTCACTCTTTCTAAGTAGTAAAAAAGATACTGAGTTGAATATTAAAAATTATCAACCCAAAAGATGCGGAGTAGCAGTGAGTGAATTTGCAAAAAATCCTTACCTATTTTTCATCTTTATCTCACCAGTAATCCCCACAAGAACACACACCATCTTTGAAGTGGTGAAAACGGTTAGAATCCCTGAGAATTATTAACCTTCCAACAATTTTGGAAATGTGTTTGATCACGGTGTGGCAGTCTGCACACACTCTTAAGTTCTTTATCACCCGGATTGGTCTCCCATCTGGTATCGTAAGAATCCCAAATGCAACAGCTAATTTTTCACTGTGATGCTTGAGCATATGCTCCTTTTCCTCCTCTTCCACATCATGTAAAACCAATTTTGTAGAAGAAACATAGCCCTCCTGCTTCAACCGTAAATCCAACTCTTCTAAGAAGGCATATATTCTACCACTCTCTGGATGGGTGGAATCCCCAACTGTAAATGTATGAATCTTGTTTTGCACTTCAACCCAACTATATCCAGGCACTTTCCTCACACCTACATCTCTCATTTTCACTCTCATCTTACCAACATCACCCCATCTACCTGAAGATGCATATAGATTTGAGAGAAGAACATACATTCCTGCATTATCAGGCTCCAGCTCAAAAATCATCTCAGCAGCCTTTTCTCCCAATTCAGTATTACCATGAATTCTGCTCGCACCAAGTAGAGCTCCCCATGCTGCAGCATCTGGTTCAAAGGGCATGGTTTTCATAAGATTATGGGCATCATCTAGGTGTCCAGCACGTCCCAAAAGATCAATCATGCAGGTATAGTGCTTTGAATTTGCAGTTATCCCATAATCACGATTCATTGAATAAAAATATTCTTTTCCTCTGTCTACCAAGCCAGTATGACTACATGCGGATAAGACACCAACCTAAACAAACATAAACACAATTAAAACAAATAAAAAGAAAAAAACCTTTCCATGGAGAAGAGATTAAAAAAAGAAAAAGAAAAGAATAGAAGCCAAACCTCTCCCGAAATTAATTTCATGAATATAGATTAAAGATAAACGATAAACAGAACTTAGAAGTAAGCCCTGCATCACATAAAAGATATATATATATTCTCTTTGGGCCGTAGCATCGGCAGGTAAAATTATAAAATAGTCAACTGAGGCACCCTTTGATAAGCTTTTCTGAAATGCTATTGAGAAGCAATAAAAGCACTACCTATGATATGAAAAAAAGAAGTAAGTATATTGGGAATTTGGGATGGCCATGGTAATGGTGATGTGAGGGACAGAGAATTTTTTCTTTACAAGAGAGATAATTATTTTAAGATCAAGGCACACCTCTTATGCTTTTTAACTTACAATGGAAAAAAAACATCAAAGTTCTTAAAACAATTGAAATGCTATCTTAACAATGCCAATACCTTATCATCTTACTTGAATGTAAAAAAAAAAAAAAAAAAAAAAACCACACAAAGCAACAACAACTAATAAATCAAGGTTCAAACATAATTGGAAAAATAAAAAAGCAGCTAACAGAAGGAGAAAAATAGTAAGATCAGTGATGAACTAGGTGAGGAAAAAAACATTTTTTTCTTTTTTCCAGTAATATGTTTAGCTTTAATTTTTCACCGCATTATGAATAAGATATCATTTATTTAAATATACATGTGTGCCCAAATGCGCACATACATATGAAATGCAACTCCTTTATTTACACATTCAACTAAAAAGCCATAATGAAAAAATTCAGAAGACAGTACTTCCAAGGTAGAGATAAGACATCAAGTGAAAGGAAATGCAACAAAGGTTGTAGCATCCTATATATGAAGCAAAAAAGGTTAGAGACTTAGTGAAATATACAAATTCTAAGTGATAAAATAACTATTCACTAATTCTGCATGGAACCACTTTATGTTTGGTGAAAATAAATTGGTTTAGAATGGTATGTTACTAAATAATAGAAGAAATGCACAAATGAGAAACTATTAGTCACTGAAAGTGAAAGGTGAATCTTCTCTTTTAGATGCCAAATTTAACAATATTCCTTGCACAAAATAAAAGATATAAAACATCTATTAGCTTAAAAAACAGATGTACTTGCATAACATTTTCCTTCAATGGTATAATATATATTCACTTAGAAGAAAAACAATACACTAAATCACAAGTACTGTTTTGTTATATAATATGAGAACCAAGGATGAAAAGAACAAACATTTCAAATGCTTGCTCAAACATTAATCAGCTTGGGGCGCTTTGTTATCACCTGGGGTAGCAATTCTTGCTATGGCCCATGACCCACAAACACTCTGTTGTTTTCCCCCACAGGCTCACTGTACCTTTGTCAACATGACACAGTATGTGAATGGAATTGGACATGTGTCCGAAACACAAACTCAAATTTGATATTCCAATCCTCTATATGTGACCATTAAACTAGAAGAAGAGTTTAGATTTGATAGAAGAAGGGTTTCCTACCTTTTAACATGGAGAGAGATATGGTAACCTCTTTTCTCCACATTTGGGTTGATTTAAATTATATTTCACTATAACTTAAATTAATAATATCACATTATTTCAATATCATAAAAAATAAGCGTATTTAAATGTGCAGGACATATCCAAGTATGGTTGTCTAACTTATTTTCACGCCTTAATCCTTTGAACAAGGGGAATGGGTGCGTTGTTACAAAGACTATCTTACACACTTGAGGCTATTTTCTTGATTACTTGGACTTTTCAACCATACAAGTAGTACTGAAGAATCTGTACATTCCAACGCACTTGGTCATACAATACTTGGTTATTACCATTCAAGAGTGCTCACTAAGTGAAAGGCGCAGGACACAAACTATTATAACATATGAAAGTTGATGTTTGATGTTGTCAAGAATATGGAACTCATGTTAAACATGCAATGAATATATATCAACTAACCAAAACTAAAAATATTATATCAAAAATTACCATGGTGACATCATCAGGTTTAATACCCGCTGACTTCATTGACTCGAAAACTTTCAGAGCTTCTTTGCCAAAGCCATGCCTTGCATAACCATAAATTATTGTGTTCCATGAGACGACGTCCTTCTCTGGAAGTCCTTCAAATACATTGTGCGCTTCATCTATGCTTCCACACTTAAAATACATTGCAAGAAGTGCATTACCCACAAAGCAACCAGACTCATATCCTGCTTTCACAAGCCGCCCATGCACTTGTTTCCCAAACTCTAGTGCAGCAATCTCAGCACATGTGCTCAAAACACAGGTAAAAGTTGACCTATTCAACTTTTCCCCATCTCTCTTCATCTCTATAAATAGACGCAAAGCCTCTTCACTATTACCACTTTGAGCATACCCAGCAATAATTGCTGCCCAAGAGATGCAATCACGTCGTGGCATCCTATCAAACAAGTTCCTAGCATGAGCAATTTCACCACCCTGAGCATAGCCAGTAATCATTGTATTCCAAGAACTAACATTCTGACAAGGCATTGCTTCAAACAATTCCATTGCCATGTCCATTCTCTTACTCTGTGAGTACCCTGCAATCATAGCATTCCATGAAACTGAATTCTTTTCTGGCATTTCATCGAATATTTTTCTAGCTTCATTCAACATTCCATTTTGAACATACCCAGACACCATTGCCGTCCACGTGAAGATATCCCGAATTGGAGACTCATCAAACAATCTCCGTGCTTCTGTCAATTCCCCATTCTGGGTATAACATGAAATCATGGTATTCCACGAAACAACATCTCTCACGGGCATTCTATCAAAAAGCTGCCTCGCATTGACCAACCTCTTCTTCCTCACATACCCACCCATCAAACAATTCCAAGAAACCACATCCCAATCCAATTTCGTTTCAAATAACCGACGGGCATCTTCTATTCGTCCGTTCTGCACATACGCAGCAAGTAGCCCATTCCATGATATAGAATTTTTGTTGGGCATCTTATTGAAAATCATCCTTGCTTCATCAACATACCCATTCTGGGCATAACCCGACAACATGGCATTCCACGAAACAATATCCTTTTCAGGCATTTGATCAAACAACAATTTGGCAGCACCTAGATTCCGATTCCGGACACACCCACTAATCATCACATTCCATGAAACCAAATCTCTTTCCGGCATTTTCTCGAACATCAATCGGGCATCGTCGAACATGCCGTTCAACAAGTACCCAGAAATCATGGTGTTCCAGGAAACTGAACTGAGATGGGGCATGGTCTTGAAGAGATGTAGTGCGGACTCGCATTGGCCGTTGCGCATATAATTGGTGATTGCAATGTTCCATTTCACTATATCCGAGTCTGTGGTAGAAGATGATGATATCTTTGGTGGTTGTTTGATCGCTGTTTGTTTTGATCGACCGCATTGTTTGGAGTTTTGAGGGTTTGTTCTTTGTATATTGTTAATGGGTTCACTTCGCAGCCACCGTAAACAGCTGCTGTGTATCTGCCTGGAGTGGCTACGGAAGCTCATGACATGAGCAAAACAGTTGGTTAGGACAGCCTTTAAACTTTAAAACATGGTAGTTTTGGCGGGTAATACTTCATAGAACAATAGAAGTCGAATGACATACAAGTGGAATGATAGGGAGAGTAGAAGTAAACCACAAAGACTCGCTTTTTTAGGCTTTACTATTAGCTGCTTCTCCTCATTTTACCTAGTTTTACATGGATTTCCCCCCATTTATATATGTATGGTGTGCCAAAATTAGATATATATAATTTTTTTCCAATTTTTT
The DNA here is from genome assembly GCA_025631255.1 of Cornus kousa. Lineage (NCBI taxonomy): Eukaryota > Viridiplantae > Streptophyta > Magnoliopsida > Cornales > Cornaceae > Cornus > Cornus kousa. The sequence goes on along the minus strand of JAOTQH010000008.1, from coordinate 5,200,709 downwards.
TTTTTCCATAAATGTCTTGTCTTAAATTTTGTTATATACTAAAGGGAAATATATATATATATATATATATATATATATATAACCTATTATATAAAAAATGTGCAAGAAATATGTATGCTATTTAGTATGTTCATATAAATACCTGATAGTCAATTTTGACATTTTTTTTTTATTTATAAAATTTTCAAGAGACTCTTAATAAAATTTATGCATATAAGTATTTTTTATTTTACTTTAATGGTATTTTAGGTATTTCAATACTCAAATTGAGAAAATATCCTTATTTACTCAATTTGAAAAATGCAAGTTTATTTTTTGAACACTAGGTATTTTTTTGCACATTATGTATTTAATAAGGTTTTTATTTTTTATTTTTGGTGCACTTTACCCTCACTTAATTATATATATATAAGACTTTTATTGTAAAAAATATATTATAATATTCATATATATATGCAACATTTATTTTCAAACTATTATTTTGTACAGTGTAAATAATACACAACATGTCTCATATTTGAAAAAAAGTAGAAGAGTTGTGTTAGGTACTTTTAACAGCTAATGTGAAACTTTGCTATAAAGCAATACAGTATATAACATGAATCCTGTAAATATGAAATGTAGATTACATGCAGCCAAAGTACTTTTTATTGTTGGCCCCAATTAAAAAATTGTGTCTCCTCCTGCCCAACTACTCCATCACTTAACCTACAATTCAGAGGGTCAAAGCTTTTGGCAACTGCAAACCACAGGAACAGACAATTAGTACTGCCCATTCGAGAACTACTATATAACCAGTAGAATACTCCTATTGTAAGGATCGAGAGATACAAGCAAGAGTATGGCAGATCCATGAGACGTTGATACAAACATCTTTGGACAACAACTATTTCATTTATATGGTTCTTGAGGGTCATCTTTCCTTTCCTTTATTAAACACAGCGGTCGAATAAATAAAATAATAAAATTTGTTTCAGTTCAGCCATGCCGCATCAAAAAAAGACAGAGATGCAAATTAGCCGAGTACGACTATATAAGGAATTGAAAGTTGACCAATCAACACACTTACTTGGACGTGGTCAATGGACGATAAAAAAAGCTCCATGGCCTATGTTGACGACCTCTATTGCATTTAGGAGGGTTGCGTGCTTAAGACCTGTTCAAGTGGTTAGACCTATGTCATAATTTGTGGTAGTGGGGCCAGCGTTCGCTTGCGTCCCCCTTCCCAATTTATAAATAAAATTTTTTAATATCACTTTACAAATTTTGGACAAAAATAGAAAAATTTAGGAGGGTTTCAAATTTCATATTTTGCCTACTATCATGTTTATTATTATTATTTTTAATTTTTTTTTTTTTTTTTTTTGCAAAGCTAAACAAACTAGACTAAACAACCCACTCCAGAGTTAGAGATTCCCCAACTTTTGGATTATTCTTAGTATTATTGACTTCCTTTGATTCTCGCATTTAGTTATTAATCAATCTTTAGAGTTGAATTAGAACTTTATGTCACTACCATCTTCCTTTGACCTTTACATTGCACACAAATTACATTCTTCACGTGTCATCATTAGCCACCTACCAACCATCAATATTTTAATATATCATCCAGCTAATCTTATCTTAATAATAATAATAATAATATGCATATCCACATTTCTGTGCTGCATTATTTTCATATGAGATTTTTGTTTCATTTTTCGCCAGATCAACACTCTTATAATTTAATTTCACCACAAACAAACTACTCTGGATCATTCAAGTAAGGTCAACGCATGACCAAAGTTGTTTAGACTGAAATCCCTCTCTAAAAAGTGAGTGTTCCCCAAAAACAAATTAATTAAGTTGATATATAGAAGTAAAAAGTTTTTTTCTCTAACTTTTATTTTATCATATTTTTGACCCCTGATGAGACATTAAACTTGCGACGTACATTTCCTAGGCCAAAGTAAAATAAGAGCATCTTTTGTTTAATTAAAATTTTGAAGGGTGTGATCAATTTTTTCTCTCTACAATAGTTGGAAGAATTCATACTTCAAGAAAGATGCTAATGGCATCTTTGGTACCTCTTATAAGGTGAGATGTCTAGCATGTTGTTGGAAACATTCATATACACACACCACACACACACACAGTTCATGACCATAAGAAAAATAACTTGGACTTACTAGCATTTGATTCCATTCTAGATATATCAATTGCATACATTATCCGGAATTTTAAATTGATTGATTATATATGTTATTGTTAACTGTATTCTTTACCACACCAACCCATTATAATATATATATAGAGGGCCATGATCTCTCTTACCTATTAAGAGCAACCTGTATGGATATAATTTTGCTAGCAAATAAGTCAGGATTGCGATGGTAAGAGACAGTGTGGTGCTGGCTAATGGTGGGC
>JAOTQH010000008.1:5180031-5198203 GCA_025631255.1 Cornus kousa | reverse complement strand
CTGCTATGTGGTACCACTGATTGGAGAGGCTCACAACATCGATATCACACGTAAGATGTGTAAAGAATCGTTAGAAATTAACAAATAGACAGCAAAAAAATAAACTTTGGGAAAAAGGATCTCACCGCTTCATAAGTCAATGTACCAGATCGAGAAACAATTCCTACACGCCCTGGTTTGTGAATGTACCCAGGCATAATTCCAATTTTGCATTCTCCTGGTTTGATAATACCAGGGCAGTTCGGACCAATCAGCCGAGTTTTTGATTGCTTGTTAAGAGCAGCCTTCACCCGAACCTGCAGTTGCAATTAAAAGAAAAACCTCAGTTCTATTTAAAATAAGATACTAAAAGAACAGCATAGTTGTTGGAGCTATAGGCTATTTATATTGAACAAAAGCTTGAGAGAATTACATGCATTAATGATATAACTAAATTAACATTAATCATATAATATAACAATGTCTCATAAAAGAGGTAATTAAGCAGCTGACCGGAGTTCAAGTTTCACAAAACTTGCCAACGTACGCTATTCCGTGCATACAGGGAACCACCTTCACATGTGCTCATTTTTATGCAGTTAAAGTGGTATTAAGATAACACACAATTTCCAAACCAACTCAGATTTATGGATTATTCTGACAAAACTAAAACCAACTAAAAGAAAATTTATTATAATTAAAAAAAAAAAAAAATACTTAGAAAGTTTTAACATATTGCAAATTTCCAGTCTTTGTGCAATTTGGTCTCAGATCTAGACCAACAAACAAGTGAATTCATAAATTAACAACATATAATTAAAACAGGGTTCCATTATCTCAAAAGAACCATGAACTGCAGATCTTCCAGACTTGATACAAACCTCATATGAAAAAACAAAACAAAAAGACCATGACTACCAACAAAGAAATCAGAGCAATTTTCTAACAGATTAAATCTTACTAAGAGCATTATTTTTCAAACTCAAGAATACTCCAATCCTGAAGAAAAATAAAAACAAAAGATGGTAATAGGTTTTTTGGGTTCGGTATGGCCTAGAGGAGGTGAATAGGAGTACCCATGATACTACAGTTCTTGATAACTTTTTGCTTGATTTAAATTGGAAAAAAATTAAAATAATTAATCATGCACATAAGAACCATCACTCATGCAAACCAACAATAAAGCAGTAAAGCGGAGTAAGTAAAAGTATGACAAAGATTTAACTATAAAACCCTACGAAATAGAACCACAAGAAGCCAGTTCAGGCATAAACAATCCGTTATAAGAAAAGAGAACAACTCTATGCCACTCTTACCCTAAGAATCACCCAAGTTACATTACCTCCAATCCAAACAAATGTCAGACACTGCACATGTGGTTTGCTGTTGTCAATCAATGAATTGCAATTCGTCCTTCCCTTTTTTCTTTTTCTTTTTTCCTATTTTTTTTTTTATAAGCGAAGTAAATTTCATTAAAGAGTGCTCAAAAGGGGGAGTGCGCCCTCATAAAAAAAAAAGCACAAAAACCAAGAAGCCTCTAAATTCTAAGGCTATCCACAAAATCTACAAGGTCTTCCATGGATTTAAAATGGCATCCTTTGACCCCAAAAAAATAGAGAATTCAAAATGGAACATTCAACACCCAAATACGAGTCACTTCTGCTTCAAAAGATCTCCTATTCCTCTCCCTCCACAAACCCCACCAGAAGCATAGAGGGGTCGCTCTCCAAGCATCTTGGGCTTCAACCATACAACCTCTCTGAACCTCGAGCATACTTCTCATGGAATCCAACAAAGTCCAATGAACTCCATAAACAGAGAATAACATGGAACAAACCTCTCTAGCCACCTGACAATGCAACAAAACATGACTCACCACCTCTTCTCTCTGACACATGCAACACCAATTCACAATAGTTAGCTGCCTTTTTCATAGATTGTCAGAGGCGCAAATCTAGGATGGAGCCCACGAGGCCAAGAAGGCGGAACCCCAAGGAGGGCTCTTTCCCTATCTTCAGTTGCGGGAATCTGAGTATCAGTGGTTAGGTGGTTGAGTTCCAAGGAATCGCCTCACTTCGAGGTCTACACAAGGGGGAGAGAATGTTTAATACCCAATAGCTGAGCTCGAGTAATAGAGACCACATAATACATTAAATATATATCTAAAGAATGACCCTTGGATAAAGAAGGAGCTACCATCGTAACCAAGGGTCCTTACCTAGGTAAAGTGACCATTGGATAAAGAGGGAGTTAGCTCTCATGACCAAGGGTCCTTACCCAAATGAAAGTAGTATAAATAGAGCTTAACTCTCACCATTTAGGGAGGTTGAAAAATACATATGCACAACCATAGCCATATAAGTAATGGTCTTCTAGGACTCAAGCTACCATAGGTGTTATGCAAATCTACCTTCTCTCTCTTAATCTCCTCTATGGAGAATCCCTTATGCTAGCTTGGCGCTCCACTCAACCTATGATCTCAGCATCCCAGACAAATGTGGAATGATCTCCTCACATCATCAAGAACTACCATCAACATTTTGGCAACTCCGCTAGGGAGGAGCATTCCATCAATGTCGAGTCTGCAATTTCTTGTTGCTTGCTCTAGTTTCAAACTGACATGTTCATCTTTAGATTTTTGTTTCATCTCTATTGTATAGCATGCCATGTTATTTACATTCAACAATACGATTTGCACGCCATGAATCTTATACTCCTCTATCTATCTGAAAAATCATTTTCTTCATCTCTATTTTTGATCGATTCCTCGCGGGTCTCATGTCTACTAGTTATAAAAAAAATGGCCAATTCTTAAGGCAACATCTTTTCCCTTTAAAGCATGACACCTTGAGCAACCCACTACCCTTAGTCCTCGATATAAAACGGGTTTTGTAAAGTGGCCATATGCAGAGTCGAGGGCCCCAGTATATATATCAATCTGCCTTTACCCATAATGATGATAAACAAAGGTTGTACTATCCTAATCTCTTCACATATAAAAATAGAATGCATATATATATATCTCTATTGTTCATATATATATATATATATTTTAAGTAAAAAATATATTAGAAAAACGTTCAAAAGGAAAACGCGTCCCTAATACACAAAAACGAAAGAGCAGAAATCAAACCTACGGACCAACAGAATTTCTTTTGACTTATCAAAAAAAAAAAAAAAACAGAATTTCTTTTGCTACTCTTTTAATATATGTAGTCATCTTATTCAGGTTGACTGGGGAAATACTGGGTGCTCTATGTTTCACCATATTAACAATGTTTATTGAACAATTGAAACTCAATCCATGAGGTTCTCAACTCCTGAAAGGGCCTGCTAAATACCAAAGCAAATTGCCTACATCGCAGCAATAGGAACTTCCAATTATTTCAATTTATATTTGCTGGGGTGAGCACCCTGGAAGACTTAATGCCGGTGAAAAGGGTGTGAATCCCTATGGTATCATGGATATGCCTTGATTATGCTTGAATCCCTAAGGGTTATATAGAATGATGCAATCTTTTTTTTCTTTTTTTTTAACAATTATTAGTTATGAGCAAACAAATCCAGATACAGCGGGCTTACAAGAAAAGGAAAAAAAAAAATGTATGATTGATGAAAGGTGAGATAAATAATCAGATAACAGCAATAAGAAAATTTAATCAACATGAAAAATCAGTTATAACTCTTTTTTTCATATATACAAGTGAAAAATCAGTTATAACTCTTGGGAAAGTCACACCTTATGAACATAGAACTATAGTAAAATATTAAGAGAAAAGGCATACTTGTCATAGTAGCGGTGTAGATTTTTTATCGGAAATCTGAAAGTTTGGATATAAATGTGAGCGAGGAAATTCCATTGCTGCTGTGAAAACTCATATTCAATGTATTTATCCCACAGGGTATGACATAAGTAATCTTTTCCAACAAAGCTCATCCCTCTTTTAAATAATCTGCAAGATAAATTCAACAGTATTATTAATTGAGATCAAACAGCCAAATTGTTTCACCTAATAAATAGATCCATGATAATAAAAAAAAAAGTATCAGTTACAGCATAAAGAGGCAAGGAAATAGTGTAAGGAAATACTGCAATCACAAAGCATTTAATTAACTACAATAGGTAACTGTTGGAAAAGTTTTATTATATTCATTAACTTACAATTCAAAGTATACAAGATATATCCTTCCAAAAATGGTTCAGCATAATGTGCATGGACATAACACTAAAAGTTTTTGTAGTTTGTATGTAGCATCAATTGATGAAGCCAATAGTGCAGAATATAAAAAACCTCTACAGGTTAAGGTCATATAAATAACATCTAAAATTTACTTCAACAAATTAAAGAGACTTTTCAGATGCACCCTCGACACCGTGCATTTTTTCTTTTCTAAAAGGAAAGCAGTTATTGGCATGTTTGACCTCACATTTTAACTTATTGTCAGAAAAATCAAAACTGACACAATTGATTTAGAATCTTGCTGCAAATTAAAATTATCTCATCTCAAGCACGTAGTAGATTAATGACTTTAAAAAGTTAAATATAGTTGGTGAAATGGCATGTAATAGAAAAGATTGGTAAGTGAGAATTCATATGGCCAACCCCATTCATATGTGATTAAGGCAAGAATGATGATGATGATGATGAAGCAGGTGGAAGATTACATCATGCCCACCATTAAAATAAAGAATACCATAAATATCTCTCTAAATACAGGAGTGTATGAATTCCTTTTCTTTTTTCTTTTTTTAAAGAGGTCGCATCCCAACCCAACCCCCCGGGGCAGTAAATAAGAAGGCTCTTAGTTTCTTATCATAATAATCAAATTTTCAGAAATCGATCAACATAGGGTCAAGTCAATAGTTGTTAATTCCAATGTCACACGCAGATTCCGTCCAGAAGAATAGTTTCATAATATAAATATATTTCTTCTTCAGTACATAATTATAAAGTCATTTTGAATGCATTTTTTTCCTTCTTGTTGCATCATATATCAAAAATACCTACCAAACTTGGGCCAATTAATTTGAGGAAATATAAACTTTTCAGCTGGTTATTCTCATTATTCAACACTACCTCTAATTGGTATACAGTTTGAAGACTTCATTAGCATAACTGAACACCAAAAGCACAAAAGATGCAGGTACATGGGATTTTTATCAAAACTTGCATGAATGCCATATCAGTTTTTAGGTACTGAAATTACCTACGAACGTCAAATGGATCCTCAAATACAGACATACCGAAGCTGCAATAATCAGCCCACACACCAACAGAATAAGTTGCTGATTCAACAGCTCGCTCAAAGATTTTAACAACCTTGTCAACTGTGCATAAGCGTATCTTGTGATTAGCATACTTCCTCCAATATCCATGGCACAAAGGAAACTTGGACAAAAAGGAATCATATGCTAAACAGATTGTCTCTATATTATCCTGCAATAATTATAGAGATGAACTTTATTTGCATTAACATCCTGATAAACCTGTGAGCAATACAAGGCAGTAACTCAAAGTGTAGATTAGAGAAAATGCAGTAAATTACCAAGGGCTGTATCCTAGTGGTATTTCCTCACTTCCTAAAGTAGAAGGTTGAGGGTTCAAGTCCCCATAGGGGCAAAGTGGGTGTGTGAGTCTCAACTAGGGAAAAAAAATGCATTAAATTATATTATCAAACAAAATTAGCAAGTATCTATATCAATTTACTACAGCTGCATCACTTCTATGGTGGGCTACTCTAGTCTACGCGACACATATAGCACTCACTCAAAACTTTCCTGCAAAATTAGCCTTATATGTTCACAATGTCAGTGCTGGAAAAGGAATGTTATTCATAATGTCAGTGTTAGATAAGCAAAATTTGGACATTTTAAATCCTAAATAATGCATATGGATGTGAACTCTTAATAGCGTAATCTCATTACCATAATTAACAATCTTTATATAGTAAATTTGAAATCATAATTTGTAATAACTATGGGCCCTTGCTCAGTTTAATAGTAAAATTATGGGCTGGCAAATGTGAGAATGTTAGTTCATGTTAGAGAGCAAGTACTTCGTGCAATAATACATCTGCATCTAGTCCACCCATCCAAGCATGTAGTACCTCCGTATATGATTGGTGACCATGGATGGTAAAGCTCCATTAGCTAATCAATGTCTGAGACTGCCACGCATCCAACCATATATGTGCAACTCCATATATTGTTGGTCCGTACGGAGGGGTGACAGAGGAGGCTCTATTACATGAAAATAGGACTCTAAATCATCTCTAAAACGTTACCGTAGCATTAATATGATCCAATACAACTGATGATTCATGATAACATTAACAAAATCAAAGAAAGTATTTGAATATCCTTACTACCAGAGTGCTAATGATGGGTAGATACATATTCAGCTTTATATAAGAAACTCCATATGTCATTGATCCTAATGGAGCGCTGAGGTGGGAGGCTCCATTACAGAAAGATAAGGCCCAAAACCCCTCTAACCTTTGATCTTGCTATAAACGAAATCTGATCTCGACTGTGTATTCATAATAACGTCAACAAAATCAAAGTAATTATTCAAATGTCTTTACAGCCATAGTGTTAGCGACTGCCTAATTCCCAGTAACAGCAGCACTGCCACCATAAATTCATTTCAAAGTGATTGCTCCAGCATCATTTGCTATTTCTTCTATTGTTCACAATTTTATACAGCAGAATTCCATTTTTCTTGTACAGTTGGACCATTTTAAAATATTTGATAGTTCTGCGATTTAGCATATAGACTAGTGATATAGGTGCACCATCGATGCTTCCTATTTCATATTCTCTTCTCAAATGCACGAGCATCCTCCTAGTTTGCCACTATAGCCCTGATTTACTGGTAAACAGTCTCATGTAATAATATCCTTCTAATAATAAAAGTAAGTTCTGCCTCAAGGATTACTGATTATTTTCTGTCTAAATCTTCAAATGGCAGCTTGCAACCTGCAGATTGCAGCATCTTTTCCAGTGAGGATAGTGGTACAATCTTGTCATCACATTATCATAGGATGTACATTCTCTAATAGAAATCATTAAATAAACCACAGAGATAAATACAAATCCCAGTCACCTCTATTTAAAAGGGAAACCTGTATTCACAGCACCACACACACAGAAGAAAAAGGAAAAGAAAATAAGATTTCATTTGATTTCTTTGAGGTCTGTCAGCATAAGGCCTCAGTGACCTGCATGACCCCATGGGCTTGTGATAATAAATTAATAATAGTTGTGAGAAGAATTTCTCATTGAATTTATGAAGCAATCTAGTTACTACAACATAATAATAATAATAATTATAAGGTTTATAACCCCAAAATTTACATATGAATATAACCTAAGTATATTTAGTTTATCTTCATTCTTCTTAATATAAGAGAACTTAACAGAAACTATTTTTTTTCCTTTGCAACAAACACCATCCTGATTCCTCAAGTTGACCTATCCTCGTCTTAACATGAATTTTCATTTCCTTTAAATACTCAGCTCTAAAACAGCCTTTTTTCCAGCTACTTGGGGTCGACTACACGAATCATTTTTTTTTACTCCGCTCACGAGTGTGTTCATTTCTAATTCTATCATTTTCATTTCCTTTAAATATATTCCTCGGACAGCTCCACATAATGAAGTGCCTCTTGAAAATTCTAGCTACCTCGGCAGTTGGAATCCATAGTAGCTTGTAGCCTTGTACAACAGCCCGGGTTTCAACTACATGCTTGAAGCCTTGATAACTTCTTGTGCACCAAAATAAAAGTTCAGTTGGTCGTTGGTGATATGACCACAACTATTTCTTTGCGTACTTATCTTGTCCAACAGTTAATTATATATGGCTAATTATTTAAATCATGTTAATGCAAAAAAAAAAAAAAATTAGTTGTCATACATTAATAGAATAAACACAACATAGAAGAAACAAAAGAGAAATGTGTAGAAGGCCTAGATGAGATATAACACTCATTCACAACTCTAGTATTTATAAATAAAATGAGCACATGCGTATTCTATGGCTAGACATATGCATAAATAAAGTCAAACTCCACTATTTGTGGCTATCAAATTTCTGTTAATATGGTAGGTCATTCCATAATTCGCTCCCCCCTCAAGTTGGTGCGTGGATATCTGAGACGTCCAACTTGGACAAGACATCCTCAAACACAATTTTGCTAATGCTCTTTGTACGAATGTCTGAGGAGTACAAAATCAAAAATGTCTCCTCAAACCATAAACAATCAGCCATGTCTCTCAGATGTAAACAACCAACAATGTCTCCTCAGACCATAAACAACCAACAATGTCTCCTCAGACCATTTCCCTTCATGCACATGTTTAAAATATGTAGATAGAAGAATCAACAATGTCTCCTCAGACCATTCCCCTTCATATATATATTAAACAATGTAGATGAAAGAATTAACAATATCTCCTCAGACCATAAAAAAGCAACCATGTCCCGTCAAACCATAAAAAAACAACCATGTCCCCTCAAACCATTTCCAAATGGGTGGTGCCGAACTTGTAATGCCTACATTGAGGTCGGACCACTTTGCCTACTCGACACCTCTCCTTAGACCATTCTCGAATGGGTGGTGTCAAGCTTGCAATGCCCTCATTGTTGTCAGACTCAGGGTGGTTCTGATACCAAGAAAAAATACAATATAGAAGAAAGAGAAAATAAATGTGTAAAAGGCCTGGATGAGATATACAATATAGAAGAAAGAGAAAATAAATGTGTAAAAGGCCTGAATGAGATATAACATGTGTAAAAGGCCTGAATGAGATATACAATATAGAAGAAAGAGAAAATAAATGTGTAAAAGGCCTGAATGAGATATAACACACATTGACAACTCTAGACATGTGCATAAATAAAGTCAAACCCCATGAATTGTGCCTATCAAATCTCTCCTAATATGGTAAGTCATTCCATAATTCATGCCTACCACATCTCTACTGACATTAATAGACTCTTAATACGCATCATTCAGAATGACAAGAATAGAAAGTGAAATTGACGGATGACTGCAATCATATCACCAAAAGTTACAATGGAAAATTTCTAGGATAACATATGACATACGGAATCGAAAACTTACTGGATAAGTTTTTTCAACTTCTGAAATAAGTGAAGTCCAAGAATCAAAGTCTAAAGAGCCTCCAGCAATCACTTCACGAAGTCGTTCGTGAAAATCAACTGCCAGAAAAATAAACAACAAATATATGCTACTTAACTAAGCAGTACTTGCAGATTCACTTTGTAAGGATATAAAACAAACAATTTACAATAAAATAGCTTCACTCATAGCAAATTTTGGGGATTTGACCGATAATAAAGCTCAAAGTTTCCATGAATTGATCAACAGAAAAGCCAATAGTACAAGCTTGGTAGACCCAAAATGGTCCCAAGTTCAACCAAGCCGAAATTGAACAATTTAAGACTCACTCAGCTTTCTTGCACCCCAGAAAAGAAGATCACAGAACATGGAAATAACTATTATTTATTTTCCTATAAATAACCCTTACATACTTTTGTTACCAACAACAACTAGATCAAAACCAAAGTTTTTTCTTGTTCTGGTTTTTGAATTTCATGCATTCAATTTCGAATTATTGGAATAGAATATGGAATGGAAAGGGAGAGTCACAGGAATTGAGCGATTGAGTTCACCTTGAGACCCTCCTTCTATGGCCGTAAAGCCCGTTGAAGCATTAGAAACTTGCACTTCCATCACTAAACAAAACAGTTCAACTTTGCTGTCATATACAAATGTCTATCATATAAATATATATACATACATGGAGTAAACCGAGGGTAGCTGGAAAATGTAAGAGAGGAAGTAGGTTAGGGTTAGAGTTACTCAGAGAGAGTACCCGGTAATAGCTTTACTGGGGTCCGGGTGAAACGGAGACTCACGGGTCGGTCCGGCTCAGCCCGTTTCTAATTACTACTCTTTTCATGTAAAATTACTAAAATACCTTTAGGAAAAGAAAATGTATTAGTACAAATAAAAATAAATTGATTCTCTTCTTCCTGCAATAATTCACATTACTCTTGTGCAGTCAATTTTCTCAAAAGCATTTTATTCTCTGCATATTACTCAAATTCTTATTACTCTAGACCAATCAATTTTTTTAAAAAAATACTCCCTCCGTCCCATAATAGATGGGGTGTATGGGGAATGTAACTTTTTATGGTAGTGGGTTTTAATTATATTGATAAGGGTGAATTTTCAAATATGCCCTTACTAAAGAGCAAAATAGTGTTTCGTGCAATGGTATAGTTAAAATGATATTTTGGGAATGTTGTAAAAAATAGTATATTCAAATTTGGAATGGACAACTATTTTGGGACATCCCAATATGAAAAGGTGGACAACTATTTTGGGACGGAGGGAGTATGGAGTAATATTTATAGATATTTGTACACCTTTTTTTTGTACTTTAAACTCCATTCACCTTATTTTTAAAAAATAATGTTTATCAAAACATTGAGAAATGCCTCATAGCACAATAGGCAGGCACGGACCTAGCATAGGACCTCAATTTGATATTTTCATTTGAGACCTCAATTTTTTTAAAATTTATGAAGATGTTCCCACTAAAATTACATTTTGCCCCCATTAATTTTTTTTTTTTACATTTTATACTTTAATTTTTTGAGAATTTATGAAGATGCCCCCACTAAAATTAAAATTTACCCTACTAAATTATTATTATTATTTTATTTTTTTTTGCATTTTATACTTATAATTTTTTAAAATTTATGGAGAAAACTCCATTGAAATTACAAAAATAGACCCACCAAATAAGTTTGCCCCACAAATTAAAAGGCAGCCCCCCTCACAAAATTTTATGGGTCCATCGCTGCAGTGAGTTAGTGCCTCCAATGAACTTTTTTCGACTCTATACATATACTAATCTAACTTATAACACTTCTTGTCTTGTATAAAATAAATAAAAACACTCCAAAATTACCTTAAAAGATACTTAGTTACTCTTATCATTTCATTTATTAACAAATGAAATATAAAAGCACAAAAGTAGATAGTGATTATCACTCTCTAATATTTATTTTATCAATACATTTATATAAACTAAAAGAAATTATTTACATTTTTATAAATGTTTAAAATTACCTGCTCAGGAGCATGACTTTCCATTCCTTTTGCAGGGGTGTATCTTTCAATTATTAGATTGAAGTCTTTGACAAATTATGTGATTTGGTAGAAATTAAGCCATATATTTGATATTTGATTGTGGAATGAACAAGCTGTTGGACTATATTCTTAATCCCTGCAACCAAACAGGAAAGCAAGTATATAATATATATATATATATATATATATATATATTTTACCTTTCAAAAAAAACTTTTTACTATAGCAAATTCATTCATTTTTTATTTTTTCTGACAAATAGCTGGAACAATCATTTTTGGCAAGTAACTCAAACACCCATTTTGTTATTAGAGAACTCAAACCATCAATATTTCCTTCTGAGAGTTGGAGAGATGTCACCATGTCACTCAATTATAGGTCATTGAATTTACTTATCAAAAAAAAATTATAGGTCATTGAATTTATTATTCATTTTTTTTTATCAACCTTTTTTTTTTTTTTTTTGGGTTGCGTTGCCTAATCAAATGACATCTCATAAAGCCACTCCATTGTCAAGGTCTCGTGTACAGATAACCATCCTCATCATTGTCCCTTGTCCAACTATTTAGCATCCCCTGATCCTTATTGAAGTAATAGAAACAATATATACGTGTGTATATCTATAGTATCGTTAGATGCGTCTTATGTTAGATGGAATAGTTTTAGTTTATTGCCCTTGTGGTCATTTGAGTTAGTAGTTAGCTACTTTACATGTCCAAAAAAATTATTTTGTTAACTGCAAAAAGAGTAGGCTACAAAAAAAAAAAACAACTAGATTGTTTTGCTCTTCTTCACTATCCACTAGCTCTTCTTGGTTGAACTTAAACAGATGAAACATAGAAATGAAGTCATGATGAAAATGAGGGCTTGAAACCTACTCATATCTTGCTTCTAATTCTCAGTGCTCGCTTAAACACTGCAATGTGTGTTGGTGATCGAGCCGAGAGAGAAAAATAGACCCTGCTCCCATCAATTTAGAGAGAATTTGCTGCAAAAAGTGAGAGACAAGTTGCCGCGAAAAGCAGCATTAAGCTGTGCATTGTGGAGTCTGCTGAGTTTGGGCTCCCCGTTGGTTCAGCTGAACCATAATCTGTTGGTTCACTTGGGGTGCCAGGATATGCTGATGAAATTGGGGTGGGAGGACTGTTTGATGAACTTGTGCTGTAAAATAAACAAAGATTTGTTTTTCATTTGCTTTCATTTATTGCAATATAATTGAAATTCAAAGCGGTTTGAAGAATTTGATTACCTAGATGATACAATGGGTATTGCATAGTGACAGTTTCCTGAACCTGCAATAATTCCAAAGAAGATTGGAAGTTAAAAACATGTACTTACATCTATATATATATATATATATATATTGTAAGAATTACTGGTAAAAGTGAGTGTTGTGGACACATCTTACTCGGGTCAGTGTAGGTAAGCTGTGCCACTCCTCCAAAAACACAGCTAGTGGGAATTGGGTTTTTCTGGTAGTAGTCATTGAAGGCATATGAAGCATGGTCACGAACCGTGTTTGGGTTATAACAGCTCCCAGCCGGTTGAATTGCTGAACAATCTGCACCGCCATAGCCACAGGCATAGTCAAGAGCTACCTGTAAACCGGTTGGCGAAGCTGTTGGGCTTGCAATGCACCAAGCACCACCTGATGAGGCAGGGGTGGTTGTTGCAGGGGTGGTTGTTGTCGGAGTTGTGGACATTGGTGGTGGTGGGCTTGTTGCTATGGTTGGAGTTGTTGTCGTTGGTGGTGTTGGGATGATAATTGGAATAGTGTCATCAATTTGGCTTGTCAAATTTAAATATATGAAGAGTGTTTGGTTTTCTTGATGGTCCAGTTTTTGGTTTTGCAGGATTGCTTCTGGAGGAGATTTCTCGGCAATGCCTGAATCTGAAGAAAGCAAAAAAGGATTAGTTATTTTTTTCTCATCCTCTCCTTTTCTCTGCAAGAATCAAAACACATTACATTACGGACCTAGTTTGGATTGCTAGATTCAAGATTATAATTTTTTCAACATTGACACATTGGCCTTACTAAAAAATATATATATAAAATATATGGACGTACACATTGGAAGAAAACATTTCCGTCTGATTTCATATGCATCAAGTGAAAAATCCAATACTGAAATTCATCTTTTGGCTTTGAATAGTTTGGATTCTTTAATTATTGAATCTGAGAAGTGAGAATCATAGCAAATGAATGCTTAGAATAAAAGAAGAATTGTGTTTGGAAACGATTCAAGAGGAAGAAGATGGAGGAATTTGAAAATCACCTGAAATGCAAAAAAGACTAAATATGAATAAAATGGAACATTGAAAAACTCTAGCACCCATCTCTCTTAACTACTTTTACAAGCTGGTTCTGGATTATCTACTTTGCTTGGATCTATGAGAGGACATATGGATATTTTTCGAGCAAGCCAAACACCAACGATGAAGCTGCAAAAGAGAAATTGTCTTGGTTACGTTCGCTTAGTGTGTGTGTGTGTGTGTATATATTTATATATATACGAAGTTCGAAGAATCAAACCTTTCTTGGATTAAAGAGATAAGGAATAGGGGAGGGAATATAAGAAAACTTGAAAATTGAGGCATTGGGTAGTTGAAAACTGCAAGCAAGAAGAGGTGCCAAAATAGGAAGGAAAAAAAAAAGTGGATGAGGAAGAAAAGAGAAAGAGGGGTTGATATGACATGTATGAAATTTGAATATAATATGAGTAGTGTGATACTTACACCTAAAATTTGTACTGAATTGTTTAATGGAATAATTTTTAATTGGTTATTTATACTAACTACAATTAAGTTGAGTGTTCTACTTTCTTACTTGTTGCATAATTGACCAATTAAAAATGTAAGTCTAATAATTGACTTCAACTATTCGGTGCAAGAATCATTTTTAATATAATATTTTTGCTAGTTCAAGTTACATACTGGTAGTTAGTGTAAATGTCATGTTGTGGTATTTTCCTTTCTCTTTTATGCTTCTCTTTCTACTGTTTCATGGGACTAAATCAAAAGCTAAAGTTGGAGAGAGAGAATTTATTATAGTGAAATCTTTGCAACCTGTGTAGGCGTAGTCTTTCTAAGCAAACCTCCTAATATTAGTGTTCACTTTTGTGTTTGATCTATTTTTTTGTTAATTTTCGCAACATCCCTATCCCTCTCCATGGTTTGTCAATCTTAAAGAGTTTGCAAATATTTCAAGATCATATAGCTCAATTAGTAAAATCCTCTAATCTGGAGGTCACAATCATAATTCATCATTTATCTCTTGTTAATAAGCAATTAATATATAATCAATCATTCAAAATAGTAAAAATCGAGAGGGGTTGTTTCAACCTTTCGGTTGGCAATTTTAGGTTCGATTTTGCTATCTTTAACGTTTCTGTCATGGTTGAATTAATTTCAAAATTCAGCAGGATGTTAGATTATAAAAGTATTATAATATCATGTACTTACAAATTAGGGTTTATATATTTACACGTGTGAGACCTTAGGTATTCAATTTAATATAATACAATATAATATTCATTTATGTCTATCATATTTTTTTTTCATTTATAACTAACATACATACATGTTACTTGGCTGGAATAAATTATTCTATGTCGTCAAACTTGTATGAGTTGTACATTTGAAAGCAGAACAATTTTAACAAACAGACAACATTGACAAGAATCACGATGGTAATGGTTGTAGAGTTTTACCAAAAGTGGAGTGGTCTGATCAAATATTTATGAGTTTTCCATCACATTACAAATATCAACTCTTGCATGTCCTTGATTACAATTGTTTTGAGTACATTTTTAGTAATGTCTTCATTTTTTTTTTCCCGAATAGTAATGGCAGGATGTATTATTTCCTCGGTGGTTGTAACCTTCAATGGATCAAATGAGGCCCGGTAAAGGGTTGGTGTTACGAGTGGACTTGTTTGGATGAGAATTAAAAGGTGTATAAATGAGTGGATAATATATCAATTTGGTGCCAATGATGGGTTGGGAAAATATTACAAGTGAAATTTGTTCAACATCGAATTAGATGAAAATTGAAAGGTGTATAAATGGATTAGTATGTAACACTATCCAATAACTTTAGTTTTTAAATTCATAATATTAACAAATTTGAAAAAATAATAAATCTTACAATAAATGTTTTTGTTCCACGATGAATTTAGTATTTCAAATTACATAATAATTCATATATTTTGGAATATATTATTAATTAATATCAAAATATATGTAGAATCACAATACATAATAATTCATACTACCTCCGTCCCATTATAGATGTCCATATTCGAAATTCACACATTTTAAGGCACTAGTTTTTAGTACATTGGTTTCCAAATTTATCCATTTTAAATGTTATTCTTTAATGGGGTCCACCATTTTTACACTTTAATGTGTTTTATCTTTTAAGGGTAAATTGGGAATGTTAATAAAAATAGTGCATTGATTCTTGGAATGGGACAACTATTATGGGACAACAAAAAATAGAAAGATGGACTACTAATATGGAACAGAGGGAGTATATTTTAGAATATATTATTAATTAAAATCAAAATATATGTAGATTCACAAGCTCAAATGCTCAATGACATAGAATAATATTTAATAATATACTTAATGATATAATTGCTTTTGGAAAATGGAATTCTCAACCAATTACAACAAGGGACTTGTACGTATATTCTAGGAACATTTAAGTAAAAAACTTGATTTAAGAAGAATATTAAGAAGAAAAAAAAAGTGTGATGGATAGATATAAGATATATATTATCCAAGTTACAAAAATGTATATTGTATATGTTTAAGGCATTGGCTACTTAATTATTCTAAAAATGTATAAATTAGTATCTCTTATATTAATTACTACTGTGAGAGAATTGACAGTTGTTCTCTCCTATAATTACAATAATAATAATAATAATACAAAACAACCAGAAAATGCTAAAATTCCAGCCCAACTTATGATATCATGGGCCGGTCTTTTCGGAGTTCAGTAGGTCAGCAGCCCATTTAAAGATGGGTATTCTTAAATGGACAAGTGCCCTCAATCTATTGAGTCATCGTAAAAAATTTAAAAATAATACTGTAATAACAATAACAAAATAAAATAAAAGTGTTGAGTAGCCGAGTAGGTCATCCACTTTGTGCACGGATCAGCATACGTGTGAAGTTTTAAATACAAGGCAAAGACCAATAAGGCAATACAGGATAAAAGATCGTCTGTTTTTTTTTTTATTACTTATTTATTTGATAATAGGTTATTACCATTTGAATAATATTCAATTTATTGTGAAAAAGAGGATCAAATAAAAAATATATACTAATGTTTTTGCAATATAGCACAAACACTGTAGTTGACTTTTTAACTAGTCATTTTGTCACCTAACACTTTGATATTACGAAACATATTTTTATATTTTTGCTTTTCAACATCTTGCTATAAATTTGACAAAGCATATCACAACAAATGTGTTGTTTATGTTTCCAATGAAAATGGAAATGCAAAACACCAACTGTTGCCAAACCAGCCCTGAGTAAACATAATTTTAACACTCATCATCCACTTTGCTGTTGCTTGTTTTAGTTTCAAATCTTCCTTCTTCTTGTGTTTTGCCATAAATTATTATCTCGTGTCCAACCACTCACAACAAATCATGCAACTATATAACTGACCCATTCAATTCCATGTTTTGATTTGTCCCGACTTTATAGTCCTGACTAGTGACTACTTAATAAATTATCTTTGCAATGTGAACTCCATAGTTTATGAACAAAAACTCCATAATTTGCTTGTAAAAAAAAAAAAATCAAAATAAATAAATAAACCCCTGAGTTTATATTTCATCTTCTATTGCAATCCTATATAAATTTTTGTTTAATTGTGCATTTAACTACTAACAAAACTGATTTTTTTGGTCAATTTTCACAAATCTAGCAACATTTTCCAAACTTGATAACATTGGATTTTAATACTTCATACAAATTAATTAGGATAAATTACATAGAGCTCCCTTGAGATTTGTCACAATTATACGTCTTATGGTTTCAAAAAGTACTTTGACCTCCCCTGTAAAGCAAACTTTATTTTACCAACCTCCCTTTTTAATCAATACAGAAATATTGAGGTCTAAAAATTTATATCCTTAAATAACTCTTCTTCTTTTTTTTTTTTTCTTTTTTTTTTTTCTAGCTTTTACCTTTTGTTTATTTGTTTTTCTTCTTATTCCTCACATACTTTATTTCCTCTCTCAACAAGTCGTTTCCTCGTCTCTCATACAAGTTTATAGTTCTCTTTCTTATCCACTCAATATCCATTACTCTCAATTTGAACCCATTTTAATTCTATTGAATAATTTGTAGGAATATTGGACTGGAGTTTCCTAAATAAGTTTAATTATTTTTTTGTTTTATTAACTTTTGTTATTATAAATTTGTGTATATACGTATATTTATATATTTTAACCAAACTTAAATACAAGTGATTTTTAAACAAATATGATTTAATTTTAATATATTATTAAAGTCTATTTTTTATTTTTCGTCTAAGGCCCCCAAAATATTTCGAGCTGCCTTATCATCTCATTTCAATGAAAAATTTGCACTCTTATAAATTTTTTTTGCAGGGAAAATCTTATAAATAAAAACTTTGCATTTAAAAGTTCGCCTTTAGCTTTTCAAAATTTTAGGAATCTCAAGGCCAACCTTACCCCCACCTTGCCCGGTTTGGAATGGTTATGGGATAGGGATGTGGGCTTGGATTGAAACCCCTATATAGTGCAGGGAGGGATGTAGAAAGGTCACCCCGCCTTGCCTTTGTTTCATTTATAATGATAAATTAAAATTTTGTCATTATGTTTAATTTTATATTAAGAATATAATAAGCAAATCCTAATTTATTATATTCCAGTCACTAAATATTATTTTGTATTATTTTTATTAGAGAACTTCTATATGTTATTTTGATGTTTCAAAAATATATTTAGACTTAAGTTTCA
>JAOTQH010000008.1:5150691-5161088 GCA_025631255.1 Cornus kousa | reverse complement strand
AGTGCAGTGTAGAGAGAGGTATGATAAATTAAATTTAAAAGTTAGTGTTGATGCATTTGTTGTGTTTAAGTTGTGAGGCTTTGGTTTTTGTGCCAGATGGGTCAATTCCTTAGATCCTTCTTTAAATCTTGATAAATGGACTGAAGAAGAGGATTCAAGGTTGGAAGCAGCAATTGCAGAACATGGATATTGCTGGTCTAAAGTAGCTGCATGTGTGCCTCCACGTACTGATAGTCAGTGTCGGAGGTATGAAGTTTTGAACCCATCAAATTCTATAAATCACACTATAGTGATCTAAACTTTTATTATTTGACTTATTTGTCTCAAAAGGAGATGGAAAGTGTTGTTTCCACATGAAGTGCCTTTGCTTCAAGCAGCTAAAAATATACAGAAAGCTGCTCTCATATCAAATTTTGTTGATCGGGAGTCTGAACGACCTGCCTTGGGACCTAATGATTTCGTTCCATTAACTCTGACGAATTCGATTCCTGAATCTGAAAATGTAAATCCTTCTGAGAAACGGAAGAGGCGGTCGAGGTATGATGGTCAAACATTTTTGATCTAGGATTCTGTTGTTTTACTTTTACTATATTGGTTTTTGTGCATTATGTGCAGGAGGCAGCTAGAATCCAAGGCAAAAACCAATTCTTCTAGGTAAGTTGCTTTCTAGTTGTGTCTCTTTATCTATCTTCAACTTTTTAAGGGGATTAGACCTATCACTTTTTTTAGTTTCAAAATCCTAAACATGCGCCAAGGTCTGCATCACGTATGAATATGACTTCTTATTGCTTTTGTTGAATTGCAGCGACAAAAAAGAAAAGAGTGAGAAAGTTTCAAGGTTAATGAATAATGAGCTTGAGAACTCTGGTCGGGGTGATGCCACTTCAAAGAAGAAAAGAGCGAGAAAGTCATCATCGCTTTGTCCAGAGCCAACACTGTCGACAATAACCAATAGTAAAGATGTCGGGGCATCTGATAGGGATAGTGCTACAAAGAAGAAAAAAGCTCCTTCTGGGAGACAGAAGAGGAAATCAAGGTATGCTACTCAAACACTTCAATTTAGTATTTCTATATTATTGTTTTCAGTGCCTTTGCTGGTGCTGATTCTTGTGTGATTCATTTGGTCTGCAGACTGAGGGCTGAACCCAAGGAATTTGACATAGCTTCTGGCAACGATGCCATTTCAGAGAAGAGAACACTAGCAAACCCATTTTCAAATGAGAATAAGGGTAGTGGTCCAACAAAAGAGCAGCCATTATCCTGTCCGGATTCGAACTTATTAATGATCACCAATGGTGAAGAAGCTTGTGTATCTGGCAGGGCTGATGCTACAAAGAATAAAAAGTCTTCTAAGTTACATCCAAGGAAGAACAAATGCATTGAACTACCCAAGGAAGTTCCAGAAATAACAAACTCTGATGAGGTTGAGACCTTTGGTGGAAATTATGCCATTTCAAAGAAGAGAAGAAAGGTAACTAAATCACACTTGATGAAGAGTAAAGGTGGTGGTCCAACCGAATGTGACCTAATGATAGGCAATGGTGAAGAGGTTTTTCAATCTGGAGGGAATGATGCTACAAAGAATGAAATGGTTTCAAAACTGCGACCAAGGAAGAATAAATGCATTGACATACAAGAGGAAGTCCCAGGGATGACCAACTCTGATGAGGTTGAAACCTTTTGTGGAAATGGTACCATTTCTAAGAAGAAAAGAAGGGTAACTACGCCACACTCAAAGAAGATCAAAAGTACTGATCCAACTGAAGATCATTCATTATCTAGTCCAAATTCAACAATGTTAGTTATCGGTAGTGGTGGAGAGGGTGCGGCATTTAGTCGAGACGATGCTAAAAGAAATATCTGTACTCAACTACCTGAGAAAATTACAGAGAGGATCAATTCCAATGAGGTTGAGACCTTCAGTGGAGATGAAACCATTTCAGAATGGATGAAAAGGTTGACTGAGTCACATTTAGAGCAGGATAAATGTATTGATCAAGTTCAAAATCATTCATCATCTTGTCCAGATCCAAAATTACATAGGGCAGTAAGTGGTGGTGATGCTCCTAATCGACATTTGAGGAGTATATACACTAAACTTTTGCAGGAAATCTCAGAGATAAATGATTCTGTGGTGGTTGAGGCTTTAAGAGACAATATTGCTTTTCCGAAGAAGAAAAGGGCAACCAAGCGATGTTTAGAGAAGAATGAAGAGTTTGAGGCATTGGATGGAAACCATGCTACAGTGAAGAAAAGGGTTCCTAAACCATGTGCAAAGAATAAATCTACTGAACCTTCCAAGGTTGGCCAGAGTCTTGTATCACTCCCTGCAAGTTTAGAAATAACAACGGCTGACACTGATGGCATCGAAACCTTTATTGAGGACGATGGTACCCTGTGTAAGAAGGGAAGAGCTTCTAACCGGCATCCTAGGAGGATCAGATGTGCTGAACGGTCAGGAGAACAGCTGGAGTATGCAATATGTTCTGTAAAGGCAGCTAAATCACACACAAGTGGAAGTACTGAAATAGTGGAGGGCTCCCAGAGTATTTCATTAGCTCCGAAGTGTTCAATTTCTAAGATGATGGATGATGGAAATTCAGGGGCATCTAGTGTTTGCCAACATGCCAAAATGTCAAGGACTAGAGATAAAACTTATTCCAACCAGATTTTGGAAAGAAATGATGGGGACGACACGACTCTAGCTTGCTTTCTTCGCGATAAATTGAAGAAGAGAAGGGTTGAACTTTCTGAAAATGGTAATGGCGCTTGCTGTACTGGCAGTACTGGAGGATCTGATTTTGCTTTCCAAGGGAATAGGTCAACTTCGTGACATAAACCATGAAACAAACTGCTTTCTTTCCTTCAATTTGAAACTTGGACAAGCTGTAATGATGCCTATATTTTGTCCTCAGAAGATGCAGTTAGTCATCCAGAGGGGGTTCGAACCATTTTAGCTGTGATTAGTTGCAAAAAAGAACATTATTCGGTGGTGGGATGTTTCTTCTGCATGAACAGTGCAAAAATTAGTAAGCTTCAAGTGTGGAAAATTATTCTCAGATCCGCACCCGCCCAAACCTGGCTGGTGATAAGTGGATTTGGGTGACTTATTTTTCTGAGCAGGTCAAAAACGGGCTGGACAAAAATAAGCTGCTTAATTCGGGGGTTAAATCGGGTTGAATATGGGTATCAGAATTCCATCCACTATAAAGATTAAAGAGAACCAGATATAAAGATTAAAGAGAACCAGAGTGCGTCAATTTAACCTAGCATGCTCTCTCCCTTCTATCTGCCTCTCTTACACTCCGTGATTCCTTCTCTCTCTTGTTCAGCCCTTCTCTTTCTCTTCGATTTCCATCCCTAATCATCTCCAAATCTTCTCAGCCCTAATAGTTTGTGATATCTCTTGGACGATCGAGCATGAGAAGCATCGGCTTAGGGTTTGAATCGTCGGAAAGAAAATCTAATCGGAAGAATAGATCAGGTTCTTCTCTTCTATTTTCTCAGTCCTAGTATATATATATTGGGATTTGTAAGACTTTGTAGCTGTTCAGTTTAACTGGGTCGCCGTATTTATCTTTGTTTGTTATAGGTTTTATATATATGTGGGTATATATTTGGTATGAACAATGTGTTTGTTAGTTTCTTATTTCATTGGGTTAACTGGGTCACCATGCGTTTCTTTTGAGTTCTGATTATCATATTCTCTACTTGAGATGGAAAGCTTAGGTGGGTATGTGTTTTTTATTCTTAGTTTTCATTTAGTTTGCTATGTAATCGATTTTCATTCATGGTTTTTGTCAAAATTACTAATGTAGTTCTTAAGAATTGCTTTTGAAATTGTGACTTGGCAGATATATTTAAAGAGCAAACACTAGTCTTTTTGTTCTGTGTGGTATTATTTTAATCACTTATATATAGAAGTTGTTGAATCAGTGGTAAGTATATTTAAAGTTGTTTCATTTCACCAATGGATTTTATGGTATAATGCAAAATTGAAATGTTTTTTCTTCCCAAACACTTGAAAATTAATCACCCAAATCAGTATTTCTGTCATGAGTGACAAGTTTGGGATTTGTGAGGCTTAGGACCTTCAAGTTGGTCATAAATAAGGACATTTTAGTTGTGACATTGATGTTTTTAATGCTACTATCCTTTGGTATGGGAGGCGACGTGGTTGATCCCATCGCATAGAACTCTCCTCTAGGAGCTCTGCTCTGAGCTAACTTAATCCATTTACGCTTTTGATTCAATGATAATGAAAGAGGTCTGAAATAAGGCTTTGTTGTTCTTGTTGTTTTCATTGTTTTATATATGTGTTCACTGAAATATGAGACGCTTGTTGTAACTTTGGAAGAAAATATTTTTCAAAAATGAATTTCCTTTCCCACTCTCAGATGCTAACTTAAGATTGTTAGTATCTTCTCTTGACTCTGAGATTCAAATTATTTTTTAAAATTCAACAATGAATGTGTTTGTGGCTCCTGTGACACTGCCTGGGCTTTTGAGAGTATCATTATAATTTGTTTCCTCGTTTGAAGGATAGTGTCAGTCAGAGCTCACAGGAGGTGGTTCTGGAAATAGGTGCAAGCCTTCAGCATTTCCCTCATTTCATTTTGATAATGTAAATTCTGTGGACTGTTAAAATATGTAAAAAGTGGTTCCCTGGTGTTATGAGGTGAAAGGGACCCTTCCAATGTCAGTTGTCATGAGTTATGTGACCTATATTGTCAAAGCTTGAATTTGTTATCAGTTATGTAACCAACAAGTTTCAAAAGGCACTTGTAGTCGTGTTGCAGTTGATTTGTCAATAAACTTTGAGGAATTTGAACCAGAAACATCCATCTGTGTTTATATTACAACTCCACCAGGTTTAATTATCAGTGATGTGCTAATCTTTGTAGAACCTTGTTGTGCCGGTGTCTTTTGAGTTTTGAGATAGCTTGATCACGCGTATATTTTTGAGGTTCAAACAAAACAACTTTCCAGCAGTTTTAATAATCTTAGTAAGTAGCATGGAAAGGGAGTCAAAAGTTTAAACTTCGTTTCTACGGAGAATTTTGAACCCATAATTACTCAACTCGATAGTGATTCAAATGCTTTTGACTAGGTAAGAAATGGTGGCATTGTTCTTGTGACTACATTAATGAACGTGATAGAAATATGTGAGTTGCAAAGATGTCTTTATATATAGTGATTATTAAAATAATAGTACTGTTCTGGTGAACATTTAATTTGTTTGCAGAAATGTGAATTGATTTCAAAATTTTAAGTTCGTCTGTGGTATGGGAGATGGGACTGTCAGGTAGTCTTCTTGTAACCACAAATATGCTCGTATTTCATTATATTGTATGGGTGCTTTGAAGAAGTATTTGTTCTTTCGGGTGTGCATCTACGGTAATCTCATACAAGGGCTCCCTTTCCTTTCCTTCAGGACTAACTCCGTTTTGAATCTTTTTGAAGGTTTCAAGGTTAGAATGGGCCAATTTTTGCGGGGACGAACTAATAATAATACAGATGCTTGTATCAAATTGATTGAAATACTTGGCAGTGTGGGCATTTGATATTGTATTTCAAACGATTTTAGATTGTTGAGATATTATTAGAGTTGAAAGGATTTCTTATAATCCATAGCCAATGTTAAATTATGAAAATAGTATTGCCCAAGCTTAACAAGCTGCTGCTATGAATAACAGGAATACAGATAATTAGAAGAGCAACTAATTTTCACAATTTTCAACAAGGGAGTTGGTAGTAACTGTAACTAGCTTCAGGTAGACTAAAAAAGGAGACCAAAGAAGAGGGAGTAAACTCAACATTGGTAATCTAATGCTCCTCTCTCCCAGTCGCCCTTTCTTTTCTACCCCTAGAGTGAGAAAAATGAGATCTATCAAGAATTTTCCTTCTCAAAACAGGCACCGCTCCACTAGTGCACATTTTCTGATCACAGCAACTAATGCGCTTATAACCACAAAATTCATTCCCTGCATCAAATCATGTAGCATGCAATCCTATCAAGGATTATTATGTACATGTGGATAAATTGAACTTGGCCAAAAAGGTGGTCTCAAACAAATTGAATAAGCAAAACAAACTTGGATTGATAGTCTGAAAACCAGATATGACAAGCAACAAAAATATCCAAAAATATCAGTGGCCTCAAAGCGATCAAACAAAGATGACAGAGTACAAATATCCTTCCAACATATTTCAACTGAAACCTAACAAGGCTCTTGATGCTATTATGAAAAGCATTTGCTAATTGCTCGCCTAAATCTTTTAACTTTAAATCTTTCTCTAGAAACGCCCGATAGTCCAAACCCTGACTATACCATCAGTGTACCCGCTGAATAATGTGCTTCCATCGGCACTCCAATTCAAGCTGGTGCAGTATATGACCTGCATTCATAATTCAAAATGTTAACAACAAAAACAACCATTTCAACATCACTCCTTATTACTGGACCATTTCTGAACTACATAAGATAACAAATTTCATTTGACAATAAATAAAATCACTAAAAAGTGATATAATGTAGAGTGTGTGTTACATACTCAGCTGCAAAAAAATGCAGCGGAAAGGCTGAGCTTCAACTTCTTATAGACTTAATATAACATGAATATATGCAAACTCCATCATACATGTAAGAAATGAAATACCATGTGGTGAATGGACAAAAATGGCTGAGCTTCAACTTCTTAAATAGACTTAATATAACATGAATGAATATAACATGAATATATGCAACCTCCATCATCCATGTAAGAAATGAAATACCATGTGGTGAATGGACAAGAAAAGCTGATCTTCAGCTTCTTATACTTAATATAACATGAATATATGCAAACTAAGTGACTATATATTCAAAAAATTAATCCAGGACAATAGCAATGCCACTATATTACTTTTGCAGTAGTAGAACCACCATCAATATACTTCATAGAATAATATGAAACTAAATTAATGGAGAAAATGACTTTACAAACCTTAAACGCTGGCCATGTTGTTTAGTCTTATTACTTAAGCACAACCTTGAGGCAACCGATCTAATCAGACCACTCAAATTAACAGTACAATGAGAGTTTCTAATTAACATAGTAAGCCCAAAAAAAAAAAACCACAAAGGATACACTCAAATTAACAGTACAATGAAAGCTTCTAATTAACATATTAAGTCGATAAGTTATTACAGATTTGAAAAAACAACCAAAAAGGATTTACTTAACTAATGACATCAGGAAACAACTTGTAAAACAAAATTGCAATCATAAATTAGAATGAACTCACCCGCTATGTTAGAGGATAGCTCGATTGTAATCTGAAAACAAGTAGAAAGAGGCAAATGCGAGCCCCAGTGAAAAGTTCATTTTTAATTCTTGACATGACAGCCAGGGCATTTATTTTGTTCACAAGTTATAGTAATTCCAAACAACATCCCAAAGAACAATAATGAAACAATGTTTCTTTACATGCAAAGTATCAAAGATGTTATGTATTTCTACTAACTGCAACATCTTTCTCCAACTTGGATAAATTAGCAATTTTTTTAATAAAAGAAAGCATAATCAGCCATAACATTAACAAATGCAAATTCCCAAAGCAAATAGAATTGAAGTATATTGAGTCATACTGGGTAAAAGCAATGTCCAAATCAACAATTAGAAGTTAACATATGCCAAAAAAACATGCAAGGATTACTTCCAACTGATTTACCAAAACAACTAAAGAAATAAGAAAGCAAGTACAGGGTGTATTATCCATTGATTTGAAAATAAGATTAAAATGTTTTCAGGTATTTCTAAATTTCAAATATAAGAGTTGTTCCAATTACAGCACATAAAATAAAGGATACCAGAACTAAATAAATTAGACACGTGTCAGTTAGTAAAAATGTGACCTTTAGCAAGAAAAGCCTAGCATGTGAAGAAAGATATATTAAACAAATACATGCATAGTAATGGGCATAACGAAATAAGCAACATTTATGAACCATATGTTAACATTTATATAAACATTTAATTAAGGCATGCTTATATATACATATATAAGTCATAAATAATGAAACAAATACAACGACAAACATCGATAATGAAAAGCAAAATATCAAAAACAAAAGGAAGAAAAAAAAAATGCTAATAATTAACAACCCAACAACAATCCAAAAATATATATACGTATAGATAAAGGGTACGACGATTATAATAGACCTTGTTCTTGCCCACAGCTGTTTGAGTAGTATCGACCATTTCGGACTCACTCTTCAGATCGACCCTGAGCTCCACAACAATGCTCTTACTCTCCAAGTCCCAGATCTTAATGCTTGCCTCCGTGGCCGCGCAGAGCCAGTACCGATTTGGACTGAAGCACAGCGAGTGAATGATTGAACCGGCATCGAGCGAGTAGAGACGCTTCCCCTCCGACAAGTCCCACAGCAAAATCACTCCGTCCTTCCCACCACTAGCACACAGCGACCCATCCGGCGACACCGCCACCGTGTTCACGTAGCCACCGTGGCCGGCCAAAGTGGACTTCAGCTTGCAATTGGTCAAATTCCAAATCTTCACGGTCCTATCCCAGGACGACGACACGATGGTCGGCTGGAGATTATTTGGGCTGAAGCGGACGCAACTCACCCAATCAGAGTGGGCGTCGCCATCCTGAATGGTGTACTTGCACTCACCGAGAGTGTTCCAGAGCCTGATCGAACGGTCACGGGAGGCCGACACGATCTGACGGTTGTCGATGGAGAAGGCGACGGAGAGCACGTCCTTGGTGTGACCCACGAATCGGCGAGCCGTGGTGCCGGCGGCGAGGTCCCAGAGGCGGAGCTCACCGTCCCAGGAACCGGACAGGGCGAATTGGCCGTCCGATGAGAGGACAACATCTTGGACGAAATGGGAGTGGCCAGTTAGCCTACGGCGAGGAACACCGTAGGTCTTCTCCTCCTTGGTGAGGTGCCAGAGGATGATTGACTTGTCCCGAGAGGCGGTGACGATCATGTCGGAGTTGTCGATCGGTGTAGCGATGGCGGTGACCCAGTCGGTGTGAGCCCTCATAGTTCCTTTGAGGGTCAGAGTCTCTGCCATTTTTTCTCTCTAGAGTATCTACTTCCTCTCTCTAGGGTTTGGGAGTGAGAGGCTGATGAAATGTGGTGAGAGGAAAACCCTAATCGCTGAAGTGTTGTATATATAGCGTTGGCCTTTGCGGCTGCTTTTAGGGTTTTTGGAAAGAATGGAATGGATCAGTGGGACTTGACTGTGTAAGTTGGGTCGAGTTATCGGGCTTCGGGTAACCGAATCGGTTTTTCACTTAAGCGTATTTACATAAAATTTAACTTTTAAAATTTTTGTTACTTAATTTTCAATTTTATCAAATAAGATCTGAATTTCAAAATTTTAAAATTAATGAACTAAATCATTCAAGACTTTTCTATATTTAAAAGTTTTTTAGTATAACATTTTTTTTAAGAAATACTAATCAACTAAAACTTTTAAAAGTAAAAAAATTCATAGAAAAAGCGTGTATTTTTATGTAAAAAGAAATATTTATTAAAATGGCTTAATTTACGTACTGCCTCACCAAATACTGATTTGATGGAAGCAACACTTTTTTTTGGCATTTCGACATGAAAAAAAAAGTGATTATTACAAGTTAGGCATGCCTAAAAAATAAAAGTTTGAGCACGACAATAATGATTGACCAAATTTAAGTAGTATTATAAACTGTATATTCAAACATGTGAGGTAAACGTAACACAGTAACAAATATAATTTATCAAAAAAATATAAAAGTACATGCCAAATAATAAATAAATAAATAAATAAAACAACAACAATAAATACAACTTAGAATTATAAATTTTAAATTACTTTTTAAAAAAACCATAAAGCAACATTTGTACTTTAAAATTAAATTTATAATGCTGATAATGTGTTGCTAAAAGTACTGCTGTAATATTATAAATTCAGGTTACTGATTCATGGATACAATGAAATTAACAAATTATTTAAAAAACTAAAATTGCATGAAAATAAAAATGCATGCATACATATGTATAAATTAACTATACTTACCTCCCCTTTAATCGTGATTTATTACACTTGTTTCTCTTATGTTTTGAATAATTACAACTACCTCCCTTTTAGTTATACATTATGAGCCCGTTTGGCATGCGCTTTGTTTTTTGCGTTTTGTCTTTGGCTAAAACAGAAATAGTGTTTTTGTTGTAGGAGTGCTTTAGAAAAAAATTATGAAGCACGTTTGGGAACAATGTTTTATTGTGGAAATGTCGGAAACAAAAACATGAAATGTCAGAAACAAAAACATACAAAACATGTTTGGTAGGTCATGCGCTTCAAAAATTTTGAAAACAAAACATGTTTGGTCAGTCCAACTG